>VMBQ01004394.1:0-20420 GCA_007657795.1 Dreissena rostriformis | reverse complement strand
TTGAGCAGCCTGGGTCGAATATATTCTTTGCATTACGAGTATACTTTATAGCCACACACCTTGAAATGAAATACATGTTAATCAATACATATAGATGCAATTTGAAAGTGTGCAAAATTGTTATTAAATCTATAGCCTAGTTAGCAAGTAATTTATTATTTTTCAAACAGTACCGCTTTTAAAACCGAAAGTAGGATTTCTAGACGTATACGTCCATTTCGACAAACGCGATTATTTTTAAGCTTTAAAGCTAAAAAAGACGGATTTCTACCTTGTAACCACCAGAATTATTCTAATTGGCAAATATAAAATTAATTCAATAGCCCAGATAGCAAGTATTATTTATATATAAATATTTATATATAATTTGCATTTGCTATTGTTTACCAATGTCAGATAAGATATAACCAACTTGTTGTATGTTCCAACAGCTATATTATATAATATTATGTGATATTTACTCCATGTTTGCCGCATATATTAACGTTGATATACAAATGAATTGTGCCTTTCTTTTACTGGATTTTGTTACGGTAGATGCATGTTCATAACGTCTTTTAATCAAATAAATGCACTGACTTTTGCGAGCAAACAAAACACGCCATAGAGTAAATGTCGGTGCATAATATATAGTTTATAGTTTCATATGAAGATTCATCACATTATAAATATATGAAAAATTGCATGCGATACCATGCATCATAAAATAGTTGTAAAACACATTACGCAAAAGTTGATAACATACACGGAGTGTCGATATTTTTAGGCGCGTGTGATTGGCAGGACTGTGCGTCACTCTTCTCAGTGTAAACTCACAGACGCAGATATTCAGGACATCTTCACAACACTGACCAGCCTGCTGACTGACCCAACGCGTCTTGCACACGACATCGCATCACAGGAGGCTGTGAAGCAATTAGCGAAGGTAATAGTTATTGTTAAATGAGTATCGAATCGATTAACGCTCTTGAAATCTTATATATTTTATGAAATCAACACCATACAAGTTGTTCTGTTCTATTTAGCAAACAAATGTTTAACGGCACGCATTTCTTAGCTGATGATAAGTTATATTCGATGTTATATGGAAAGCTGAAATTAAGAACACCAATTATTTGTTTAGTCATTAAAAATACAAATCTTCTTCCAACATTTATGGTACAGCTGTGAAATGGTAATGATCTGATGAACGTATGTCTAATATTCACTTTCTCCAATACAGCTGCAACATGACGTATTGAGGATAACCACGGAGGAAATGATTCATTTACTAGACGCTGTTCAAGATAAACTCAAGGAAATTGTTCAAGATGAGCTTAATGAAGTTGTTCAAAATAAAGTTAAGGAAGTTGTTCAAGATAATTTGAAGGCAGTTGAAAATACAGCTGAGAAGGCTCTTCGTGAGATAAGGGTGTACCTTGAACACTGTATGAATGAACTCAGGAAGTACACTGAACAATGTGAAGATAAACTTGATGAACACACTGAAAAATGTGAAGGTAAACTGGGTGAACGCATTGAAAAATGTAAACAGGAACTTGATGAACACACTAAACAACTTAAAAATGCACTTGATGAACATTCTCGAAAGCCTGCCGAATCAAACTATGAACAATCCTGTGAAGGTATGTTCGACTTAAACTTTATATGGTGCTATCGCATATCAATAACATCAAACTCATATTTTGAAACAAATCACAGGAGTGTGTGATACAGGAGGCACTCCATTTAAAGTCATACATGTCATAAATGGTCATAAAGCCCATGAGTCACGTCATTAAAATAGCGCTATATAAAGCTAATGATTTAAAATCGTTTTCTATAAAACGTCGTATGGTGGTCCCCTACAAGTTTGTTCATATCAGTCCCCTGGGTTTGAAAATAGTCCCACCCTGAGGCTACATGTATATTGTTTCTCTTAAATGTGTGAAGTGAAAACGTCGTAAATCTTCTTCTCTGAAATCGCAAGGCCCAAAGGTTTTGATTATATGGCATGTATAATAATATATCTGGTCCTCTACCAAGTTTGTTCGAATCATGCTACTGCGGTCACAACTTGCACTGTCCTGGGGTTACTGGTTTCCTTATATATGTATACAGTCCAACATGTGTACAGCAGTCAGTTAAGGGACGTAGCCCATGTGATCAATGTAGGCATGCGGCCTCTGTACTCAGGTGACCACTTTTAAGATGGTCCGTCAGATAATAGTATTATTCTCATCTTCCAACCCATTGCCTTTTGTGTACATTTTCAAACGCTTTAAATACACATTCCTAGTCGATTCATAGTCCTCAATGATTTCATCCTAACTGCATTTGCGTACGACCAATACACAACTTACTTGCAATCACAATCGAACTTTTCCAATTTCAGACAGTCTCACACACTTGATTTGCTTCTCTTATGTGCGAAAAGTTAAAACTTTAAGCTTTCCCTTTATTAGCTCACCTGAGCACAAAGTGCTCATCGTGAGCTATTGTGATCGCATGTTGTCCGTCGTGCGTCGTGCGTCGTCCGTCATGCGTCGTCAACATTAACCTTGTGAACACTCTTGAGGCCACATTTATTGTCGAATCTTCATGAAACTTGGTCAGAACATGTGTCCCAATGATATCTTGGACGAGTACAAACATGGTTTCGGTTGGTTGAAAAACATGACTGGCAGAGGGCATGGCAGTTTTCCTTATATGGCTATAGTAAAACCTTGTGAACACACTAGAGGCCAAATTTATAGTTTAATCTTCATGAAACGTGGTCAACACATGTGTCCCAATGATGTCTTGGACGAGTTTGAAAATGGTTCCGATTGGTTGAAAAGCATGGCTGCCAGGAGGCGTGGAAGTTTTCCTTAAGTGGATACAGTAAAACTTTGTAAACACTCTAGAGATCACTTTTATTGTCCAATCTTCATGAAACTCAGTTTAAACATGTATTCAAATTATATCTTGGACAAGTTCGAAAATGGTTCCGGTTGGTTGAAAAACATGGCTGCCAGGGGGCATGGCAGTTTTCCTTATGTGGCTCTAGTGAAACCTTGTTAACACTCTAGAAGTCACATTTATATTCCAATCTACATGAAACTTTATGTTTCATAAAGCACTTTTATTATTTTGATCTCCACCTTCTAAGAATAGTTTAGTTCCTTCGGGTCTCAGGTGAGCGCCTTAGGGCCCATGGCCCTCTTGTTTATTATTCCGATTGCATGTACAATTGACTGTTACGCTAGAAATTTCAATAAAAGAATGATCTGAACAAATTATTTTCAAATCCATATTAAGTTGTGTAATTGCAACCTCGATGTTGTAAGTACTAATTAGCTGTCATTTAATTAGCGATTATTTCATTAAATCGTTTTACATACTCTTACATAACTTATTTTTTAGATTTCCTAATAATTATCCCAGGTTAACAAATCTTCCCAACTCCCTATTATTTGTGTAACCCACAGTGGGAAGCATATATTATATGAAAGGCAGTAACTGCAATAGGATTCTTTAGCCGCAAAATAGACGATATGACGTCAGTGATAAGAGGTAACAAGGCAGATTGATTTGAGTGGTTTCTTTTCGCACCTCGAAATGACGTTCTCATGACCGCATAACACCAGTGAAAACTGGCTTTCGGTGTGAACAATACTGGCCGTTGGCCGCTATATTCTGGTTAACGTTATACCCATGTGGAAGTCGTTTGAGAAACATGACCACCAGTGTGTTCACGTTTCGTGATTTGGCTTTAGTGGAATATTGTAAACGCTTGTTTTGTCAAATCTTAATGCAACTTGCTCAGACACTTTGTTCTCATGATAAATTTGCCAAGTTTGTACATGTTTTGGAAAACATCACACAATTTGCTCGTACTTTTCAGTTCCCCAAAGTAACATGTGGGAGACCTATGGCCTATGACATTGCATTTCATTCTTCTGGTGCATACAGTTTTTTCTTAATAAAATAATACGGCAATTTATGTCAGTATATATCTTGCTAAATTTTGATTTCAGATCTCCGTNATAGCATCATATAGTTAATATTTGAGATCATCATCGCGCACCTACAGGCATATTGATTTGAGTGGTTTCTTTTCGCACCTCGAAATGACGTACTCATGACCGCATAACACCAGTAAAAACTAGCCCTCGGTGTAATCATTTGAAAAACACGACCACGTTTCGTTGTTTGGCTTTAGTGAAATATTATAAACGCTTGTTTTGTGAAATCTACATGCAACTTTCTCAGACATTTTGTTCTCATGATAAATTGGACAAGTTTGAACAAGATTTTGGGAAACATCACACAATATGCTCGTTCGTTTCTGTTCTCCAAAGTAACATGTGGGAGAACTACGGCCTATGTCATTGCATTTCATTCTACTGGTGCATACAGTTTTTTCTTAATAAAACAATACCGCAATTTATATCAGTATATATCTTGCTCAATTTTTATTTCAGATCTCCGTCGACGTTTGATTGATCATTACAATGACACCTCACGCAATGTGCCTCTTTCAGCTCTGGATCAGAGTCTTGATAAGCGTATAACAGAAATATACGCTACACCTAAAATACATCGAATCGATATAAGGAAAGATGGTACACGTAAGAAAGAGGAACAAGTATATTTGTACAAAGAAATATTTAACAGAAACGGTGATAACAATAGGCGCATTTACCTGCAGGGCGAACCCGGCTCAGGAAAGTCAACTTGTGCAGCTAAGTTAGTTCATGATTGGTGCCATGGCGATCAGCCTCCATCAAATGCTCCCACTGAAAATAACTCGTTTAATGATGTGACGACAATTCAAAAGTTCAAGTTTCTATTTTTTATCTCGTTGAGAGATGCGAAGGGACAGAAGGATATAACTGAGATGATTCAAACTCAGCTTGTTGATCGAATTTATTCGAGAGATCTTGACAGTGTGTATCAACTATTGCACCTTATAATGGAGACTGAGCAATGCATCATAGTTCGAGATGGACTAGATGAATGGGTGGCTCCTGATGTTTGTAACCTAGCAGAGCCTTCACTGATTGGATTACATAAGGACAACGTCACGGTTCTTACAACAGCTCGACCGTGGAAACTGGCTGATGAACGTATCAAGAATTCCCAAATCGACATTCTATTAGAAATTGAGGGTATTGCCAATGCGGATAAGTTTTGTGAAAAAATACTCGCGTGCATAATTGACGAGGATAAGGATCTTGTCAAAACTGTAGAGCAATTTCAAACATTCGTTGAAAGGCGTAAGCTGAAATTGTTATCATCTTCACCGATGCTATACACGCTTGTCATCTGTACATGGGTAGGCACGATGAAAGAGGAGGAACAGTTGAACAACTCTTCCTTGTGCGCATTATACACTAGTTTTCTTGAAAGTCTTTGTAAAAAAGCGAACAGTACAACTGGTTATTTTAATGATTCAAACCCTTCTCATGTAGATTGCTTTTCTAGCACAAGATTCATACAGCCAAACATTGAACACTTAGATGAGCTAGCTGCTGCAGCTTGTAAATTGCTGTTCTCCTTTAGAAGAGAAACATCTATTGTTTTTAGTGACATGACTTTGTCCAACTATATTTCCCGGGAGGAGTTCACAGTTTGCAAGGCATTTGCTCTCAAGGCTGGAATATTAACCAACAGAAAGGATAAAAGTCGGACTGGTAGCTCGAACTCGTTTATTCACAAAACTATGCAGGAATTCCTCGCAGCATATTATATCGCACGAAATGCACGTGTCATTGATGACATTATTGACGGATATCTGAAACACTACACAAATTCCTATCTCGATATATCACAAGTGTTCATATTCCTGTGTGGAATGAACATCGTTGCTGCCAATACAATGTCAGGTTTGATGAACGAATGTGACATTGCTCATTGCAAATTTTTCTGCTTGGTACGGCAGTGTGAGTTTCAGAAAATCATTTTGGATGGAATCAAGGAGGCAAAGGCAAGCAAACAGGATGGCATATGCCCGAAACTCAGTCACTTTTACATTAATGATGGAAACATAGGACATTTACATCGCGTCTTGTCGGCAAACACCTCAAATGTCCAGTTATTGACTGTACAAAGTCTGAGTTCACCTGCACGCGGCCAGCCGATAACTCATTTTGAGTTTAACCTGTCGTCATGCCACAAGCTGAAACAATTGCGTCTAGGAAGGGACGGCATATTGTTGAAAGGTAATCTATATTACTTATTTTATTAATGTCATTAAATGTAGGTTGATAATCGCAATAAAGTAACACATGTATTGTTGTTTTTTAACAACATTTTGCAACTAAATCGAAATGGAGTTCAGTCTGATATAAATGGTTTGAGGTATTTATTTTTAAACTGATATTTAATACGGCACAGACGGTTAAATGACATAGCACTAAATCTCAAGACCTCAATGCAATGGTATTATCATCGTGCTTTAATTCTTAATGGCGATATAATATAAATAGAACATCAAAGTAAAGCCAAAATACTAAAACTAATATTTCAATGACCAAATTTCAATTTGGAGGAACATTTCACGGAAAAATACAGTTTTGATGTTAATAAACGCAGAACTGTAAAACACGTTTTGTTTGGTTGTTAAAAATAATGTGATTTATATGATATAAACTTATCATGTAATTTTTAATAAATCATTAAAAGTTCATGTTAAACATATAGTATTGCTTAAATATAATTGATTTGCACGATATAAATGGAGCACATTTATTTGTGGTTGACATTAAACACAACTTAAACACTTTTATAATACGTAGATAAGTGCATTTTTGGCAAAAGAAAAGCAAACCTTGACCTATTGTGACACTGACGTTTTAGCTCATCTGAGCAGAACATTTTATGGTGAGCTTTGTGATATGCGTTTGTCCGTCTTTCGTCGACAGTTGTCTGTCATCAACCATTACTTTTTTCATGCTCTATGTACAATTGTTATTGTCAAATCTTCGTGAATCTTGATTAGAACATTTTTCCAATTGATATCCCGTCGGAGTTCGAAACTGGATCTTATGGGGTCAACAATAGGTCGCTAGGCAAAATGAACGAATAAGCCTGATAACACTATGTTGAGTTAAATCTTCATGACACAGAACATTTGGTCGAAACCAAGTTCCAAAACGATTCCGGTCAATTGAAAACAAATTGACGGTAAGGGAAATGAGGGAGTCGGAGCAGTTTTCCTTCTCTACCTATAGTGAAACCTTCTTAACACTTCCAGTCACATTTTTGGTCCAATCATCTGATAATTTGCTCATTACATTTGTTTTTAAAGTATATCAACCAAGTTTGAAACCTCGTATTTAAAAACAGTGTCTGCAGGGTGCGGGTCAGTTCATCTTATATGTATTTAGGAAAATCTTGTTAACACTGTAAACGTCACAGTTTTGTCCAATCTTAACGAAACTTGGTATTACCATTTCTTCTTATGATATCTCTAGCGAATTTAAAAATAGTTCTGGTTCGTTTAAAAACATGGTGGCCAGGAGACGGGGCAGTGTTTGTGTTTTTTTTTGGATCAAATCATTGTTTAATTCGCAAGGAACTGTTTTTTCCAAAATATGTTTGAAAACGATTTTGGTCCGTTGAAAGACATGACCGTAATGGGGGCAAGTTATTTTGTATGTGCTTATAGTGAAACAAATATAATTGATATACAAAAATCTGCAAATCTTAGGTTAACTCAAACCAGTATATCTCTGGAAGGGTTTTAATATTATTTTGTTTGTATTTCTGATCCACCACTTTTTTGTATAACATAAACAATATAACACTTTTTAGCTGGTATAATAAGGTCAAGATCTTTAATTAATTTACAATTATATTGTATTAAACAAGATAATGTACCGTTATTGGTGTAATGTAAGTTATGTCTGCCTCGCCCGAATCCAGTGTTCACCGAATTCATGTACAAAATAATCGTTGCAAGGTTGCAAGATAATTATTCGAGATGGTGAAATAACTTTCGCAATCTCGTATCCTAATTATATTTGCACTCGTATATTGTTTGAACGTTCTCGGCCTAGGTGGGATCTTAGCTCTATGCTTTCGAATGTTCAGCTTTTAGATATATAATGGTGAAAATGTGAATATACGTACGAAAACACGATATTACAATGCGAGATTTTGATCTCTGTCATTGGGTTCTAGTTCGTGTACTATAGCGCTTGATATTTGCGTAATCACGAAGAATGTTTAGGTAAATTCAGATAAATCATTATGCATGTTCTTTGATGATACACCAAACAACTAATTATACACGATTGACAAATATGGTGTATATTATTAATGTGATACACACAATCAATAACATATATGTATATGGTATTTTAAAGGGCTATTTGCTAGTCACATTCATAAAACAGATACTAATGCGCCATTGCGTTTGAAGAACAAAGTAAAACGTTTATTCACATTCATTGATTACTCAATGAAAACATTCAAGCTAACTTTAGATGTATGTGTAGCACTGTTGTAACACAGGAGGGCATCACATCAAAAGTTCGATACGTATTTTTATAATATTCAATACTTAAAAAATATGCTACAAATCCTAATATAATATATAATTAGTACTTATTATTATATGATTCCAACGTGCAATAGTATGCATATTTACGTACTCATTATTTTACTGTGTTGTATTCTCTTACCTTGTCACATAACATCACATTTATCAGTGTTGTCTACTTTCATATTACCCATAGCATATCTAATCGCACTGTACTATACCATAACAGACCAGGTCATGTAAAACTGGGCATTAACGAACCATGCTGGGAGCTTCTTTGTTGTAAAGGGATGTGCTGTGACCGAACTACAGTAAAGAACCGATTTCCAAATTGTATTTGCTTCTTCCTACACGTTATATAATCTTAACTCATTTGTATTTCCATGTTAAAACATAAACGCATACTATAAAACAACATTGAACGCAATAAACAATACAACCGACATTTTCTGCATTAAAAAACAACAGCCCAACAAGACTTTGTATTTTTATTTCAACAAACGTTTCTTACATGGGCAAACACTGGATAAAAAACTTTTCACAATACTTGAACAGATCAGTCTCATCGGGATCACGGAATTCACAGTGCTGAAGTAAATGACAAGAAGATAGTACAATATAAGATGAACACATCATGTAATAAACACAATTGAATTAAATTTAAAACATCAAGATAATTAGTAGATTAGTGAGAAAAATCGAATGTTAACTGTATGTAAGTATGCAAAACAAAAATTCACCTGCAAAATATGTGATATAAAATATCAAACAAAATCATTACAAAAATAGACACATGTATTTACATTGTGATTCTCATGAAGACCAATTACTACAATATTAGTTGATCATGCCAGTAATTGAACAATCTCCGAGCTGAGATTAGCCTGGTTCCAAGCGTAACTCGAATAAGATCCCTGATGTCAAAACAAAGATGATGGATTCATATATTCGTTTTACTATTAAGACTTACAACTATTGTTTAAACCTGTTGCTCACATACCAAACTCCAAGTATTAAGTATGTATATATTTGCATTTATTTGCAATAAATTAGAGCACGTGCACGCGGGAAATATCTCATCACATCTAAACGGATCTGTTTGTTAGTGCACTGGTAACTTAACAAACTATAGAGAAGAGGAGGTCAGCAGTTTTTAGATTGGCTGTGAAATTGCACTGGTAACTTAACAAACTATAGGTAAGAGGAGGTCAGCAGTTTTTAGATTGGCTGAAAAATAGTTGTTTGGTTGTTATCTTTTCACCACAATTTTTTGTGCATGTACACAACACAAAATTCTTTAAATACTTTTTTTTAAAGTTCATACAGCGAGTAAAATCAGATTAATATAAACATCCACAAATGCATGCAAATGATAACTCATATGTTAAAGATGACAGCGTAAATATTACAATCGAATACACGCTGATGAAACGAAAAGAAACATTATTGTTAAAAAATAAATATTCGCCATGCTAAACCCGTGTTTCAATAACCGCGCGAAATTGTTGCTGTCATCTGTCAATTTCCGCGCACAAAAAGCGTGCGTGTTTCCAAAGACCATGTGCTGTAACTAAATAAAGACGCGCTAATCAGTACCTGTAGTATTTTTTAATGAAGAAGAGATGTGTTTGTCAGAAACACAATGCCCTCTAATGCGCCGCTTTGAAGATTTGTTTAAGGATGACCATGACCTTGACCTTTCACCACTCAAAATGTGCAGCTCCATGAGATACACATGCATGCCAAGTATCAAGAATGCAAAAATTATGACAAAACTTTAGCCTAGGTTAAAGTGTTAAGACTGACACACACAATGACGGACAGACAGACAGACAGACAGGCAAAATACAATATACCCCCTTTTTAAAAAAGGGGGCATAAACATTTACACTGGAATTAATGCAATTAATAGGAAAGTATTGACCCATTAAAACTTTAGAAAAACAAATACGTCAGATTACAACTCATGCATTGAGGAAAATTTAAATTAAAGAAGAACATAATATTGGTGAGGCGGTAGAGGGGGAGGCGGGGTGGGCGTATAATAATTAACCGATACGGTCAATACATGGGAATTAATTACAATTGAAATGAAAATAAATGAAATTTAATATAAGGTGAAAAGTATTCAATTTTCAATTTAATGCGGTTTGCTTGATAATTTAATACAATTCTCGCTGATACTAATGCACTTATGATAATACTTATGTTGTACATTTTTTGTTTATCTCACACACAAAGAGACAGGTACAAGTTTCTCAACTGAATATCTGCTGAACTAATCAATTTCAATTGAGTTTCAATTTAAATGAAGAAGTTTAGAAGATATTCAGTAGAGAAACTTTAACAAAAAATCTTTCCGTGGTACACTTTTTTATTGAACAGTTCATATCTGCCTTTGCCATAAACTGTAATTTTAATTATGTTTCTTAATCAAGTATCAATTTGAAATAAATATACAAAACTAAAGGTTGAAAAACAAATTGATAAATTGATATTTAACTGTTACGGCGATGTTCTATATATTCCCTTACTGATCTATTTCTTTATAAAACTTTCCAAATAAAGTGTAATTTTAAGATTGAAATGTTAACATTAAATACATATATTTATTCTGCTTTGAATTATTACGGATACATACTAGCAAGACAATGCACATTTTGAATACAAATCTGCGATAGAGGCGCAAATGCATTCTCTTCAAGGTGGATGTCCCCATTTTGGTCAAGAGCGTTTACGGGTATGCTTGTGACACCACATGCCGGCACATGTGTATATACGATTATCACGATAAGATGCGTCGTCTTTATCACTTGATTGAAATATCAGTTGCCGCAATGACACGAATCTTTCTTGCAGCATGGCAAATATCACGTATATTCCTTCTTGTACCGTGTTAAAAAACACGCACAGTTATGTTTTCGAATCCTCAGTGTTAATACAAAATAATTCTTTGTTGAGTTTACTAATGACGCGTCTTTCAGGCTATGAAACACTATGCTGTAAGCGGCATAATATTATCAATTGTATTATGCAAAAAAACGACAGAATTTAATCCTCATCTAAATATAGTTGTTTACGCCTAATCTTTTACGTCACTGATTAACTCCGCCTTTTCATACCAATTCACCCCTGACATCGACTGCGCATGCGTATAGATGAATGAAACCCTTCAAGGAAAAGGTTTAATGCAGATGAATTCGGATGAAACGGGGTGAAACCGGATTAATCCCTAAAATTCGGCTAAATGAGGGTCAGTTTTGGGGGATTCTAAAGAGATTAATCTCGGAACAAAATTACTAACCCCACTGTAGGTCACTATGTCAAATTAATGATTAAACTTGTGAACACCATGATGCCACATTCAGTTCAATTCTTCTCTACTTCTGCCCTTCATCTTGTAAAGAGTTGTGTAAACAAAAAATATTTGTAATCGTATCAAAGAAAGACGTTCCATCCGCATTCGTTGATAGTCGAATTACATACTGGGACTACGTAATCTAGCCTCGCTGGTATAATCTATATATATTTGTTATCATCCAACCTTGCTTCTCCTCGGACATTACTTGGTATCCGAATTTTTTATTGGCAGACTATCCCTATGTATTGGTTACCAAACAAATGAGTATGCATTATTTTCCAAATATATTAAAATAAGTTGACTTATTAAATGGTAGCGTGTACTATTGTTTCATTTTAAAGTCATTTAATTAAGCCATTTAATAAAACTTTGTATATATAAGTTTTAATTACTAGTCTCATTCATATTAATAAAACACATGTTTGTCTCTAGTCAACGCGTGTCATTATCTAGAGCACTTAGCATAGATATAACATAGTTTATTATAGTCAAGTCGCTGTATGCATCTCATTTCTCTCTCTTTCGTTTATCATAACCTAGGTTTGCTTCAAAGTTTTAGTGTATGGTAAGCATTATACACAAGGTATTTTCCGCGTTGATAAACATTCACAAATACCTACTATTTGTACTGTTACGTATACATTGGCACACGTTCACAATACCCGGGAAAGCCTGACCAGTTCATGGGAGAATTATCAGCTTATTCTGGGAGAGACACATTCTCACCACCTGACACACACCATGACCTACTGGTACCTCCTCCAGTCAGTAGGAAGTGTGGGGGAAATTATGGTCTTTCAACTAGGATGTGTTGCGACATCGACCCGGCTACAGTCAAACATGAGGTCAGAAACAGGTCTTATTTAAGGGATCCATGATAACCAGGACTTGCAATACTTCATTTAGGCTAATTTTCTTCAAGCTGGAACCGGTAATTGTGAAATTGCTAAGCACGAGCGGGTTGAGCCCCTTGGGCCACCGCCTTCTTGTTTTTCCTCGTATTGTCAAAAGCCCTATTATTACGTCGCGTTATGTCACCCAAAGACTGGCTTCTAAGGAAACACCATCATCATTTAAATTCACTTACAAGAAAAAATGAAAAAGATATCAAGGCCACGTACATACGGCCACTTGAGCGAAGGACTCACTTCGTATTGCAGCTTCTCTAATTCCTGATGCTAACGTAAATATCCACAGATACGTTACCTGCGTCGGCACGCAATCCGCAGCCTACCAAGGTTGCTCATCTTATACTAAGGTTATACACAAAGCCATATATTGAGTTATATTCTCATTCTATGGTTTCCCTTGGTCTGAGGTTGTGTTATACACAAAGCCATATATTGAGTTATATTCTCATTTCTATGGTTTTCCTTTGTCTGAGGTTGTTTGCACTCTGTTTGTATCTCATACTGTGGTTCATCGTTAAAATCCAACATAAACCATCATACAGTTCCAGGTCACCACAGCATGCATTGCAATCCAATGCCGGAAATGCGGTTGTTCAATTAGATTTCATATGGTATGGCCAAACCATCTCAGAGAGCAAACCCTCTATAAGGGTAACAACCCTCTTATGAAACTGATGGCGGACATTCACAGCACCTAACCGCCACTGCCCCACACTGTTTTGACGATTAAATGGGTCCGGGAATCCATACAGAGATGTCCTCGTAGAGGGTCTTTTTCCTGTCAAATGGTGATAGCACCTTGACGTGTTCCGGGTCCATTCTCTCTATGTTGAACCTTACAAGGCATGTTTCTCTGGTGTTGACGAGTTCAACTGGACAGGTTTTCAGCCGTGAGGAGGAACCCATGGTAAAAGTGTCCCTTACAAGACCCAGAATGTTGGACAACCAGACATTCCCGTTGAGATTTCCTTTCTTAAGCAACAACGACGAGCCATTCATACGAATAAAAGATTCGACAGAAACAGGTCAATTAGCTCACGGATCTCATAGCTGAAAAAATTAAGGACGTTGTTCAGACCGCTGGCTGTCGAGTGACATTATACACAACGAAAAAAGTAGATTTCTGGTGTAAGATAGGGCTGGGAGTAGTTCGCAACGACCCCTGAACAAAGCCATTTTGGACAAAAGGTTCCCAATACTTCCAGTCTATGAAATCTTCCCGTCAGACAGCAATATTCCCTCTCTTCTTCATCCAACAATCCAATAATTACCTCTTGAAGCTACCTACTGTCTTAACATGTAAATGCATATAATCGCACGGAACTCTTCGAATGGCAAGAACAGAAGAATTCTGTAAAGCCTATATTCATTACTAATTGCTATGGATAGTTATCTTTATATACTTAAGTTTAATACGGAAAGTTTACTCTCACAAATCAGCAGAAATTAAACATGTATTGTCAATCTAAATCTAAATATGCCTGCCATGAAAGAAAGTAAATTGCTTCAAGGTTCAAATTAATATGTTACTGAATAATCTTGTGAGAATACAAATCATGGTCATTTAGATAATAAAATAGCTGGTGGTCTTTAAATAAAAAAATAATATTTATATGCATGCATCATCATCATCATCAACAGCAACATCACCAACAACATCATTATCATTATCTTGTCTGTAATGGCCGTTGGGTCGAGATTAGGAACGACGACCCAGAGATCCTCCACAAGTCAGGTCTGCTGTGGGCTGCTTTTTCCCATTGTCCATCCACTTTTTCTTCTGACGGCTTCGATGGAGGCTTTCTTCTAGCTTTCTGCTAGCGTGCCCCGAAGCACAGTTTTGCACAGAGAGTCGACCTGATGAGGTGTACAAAACATGCCAGCTTTCGTCGTTTGATGGTTGCCAGGAAGGGTTCTTTTTTACCAAAAGGTGCTGCTATCATGTTCCGGACGAACACTTTGTATTGTGCTATTTGTAGGAAAAGCGGATCAGTCTTTGTAAAAACTTGTGATGAAATGCCTGTATCCTTCCTAATGTTCTCCACATGACCATGTCGAAGCCATACAGGAGGTAGAAGACTACGAGAGAATTGTGAGCCTGTACTTTGTGGTTAAGCTGATGGAGCTGCTCGTCCACAACCTGCTCAGTCTTGCCATCGCTGCGATGCCATGAACATTCTTATTTGGACCTCAGCGGTCATGGTACCATCATTTGACCATTACTCTATAGATCAGAACTATAGACTACAACAAAACATACTGTCTGTAAAAACTCAAGTCCAATCAGTATAAGCAATAATTATTGACCGAAGATTCCGGCACACGCTTTAAGGGGTCTAACTTGTCACGCCTATAGAAGAAGGCTCAGAAAGGTTTAGAATTCATTTCTGAAATTGTGTATAAAATAGGGCCTTCTTTAATCCACACAACATTAGGTGTGCAATTGGTATAACAATTCAGCACTCAGTATATAAAGGGGGCATCAACATGTTTTAAAAAGTGGTTGACTATTAAATTTATTAGGATTGCTCTGAGGCCCCTGAACTGCACTTTCGGTTTAAAGCTTGAGTGAAGGCTGGTGTGCAGCTCATGAACCACACGTAACAATCTCTCAAAAAAGGACCATTACTGTGGTTCAAACATAGTCAACAGTCTTGTCGGAGCCAATTCTGAGCAACTATTAAGAGCCTTTTGGAAGAGACTGAATTTGACTGAATCCCAGAAACAGACTTGAAAATAAATGTCGAGTACTCTATCGAACAAACTCACGGAATCTAACTTTTCACAGCTCCTGCAGTCAGAGACTCGTTTCTATATTGATATTACAATGACTTATTGAAGTGCCCAATTAACGCAAATCTTCAGTAATTCCTTTCACAAAACATTTAGAGAAAACATTGGTTCAGCAACAATCTCTCTATTCTGCAGAACGTTTTTTATAAAATGCGTTGTGTTGGGTCGTAGCCAACAAACCTATTAAAACTGCTATTTTTTGAACATCATGTGAGTCTTAAAAAACGCAGATTTATTATAAATTGTTTTGGTCCAAAATATTTAAAGATTTATCTAATCACTGTTGATCAAGTTCATAAATCTGATTGAGATTGGCGAGCAAGATGAAATTCAAAAAGCACATAGGTATGTAAATGCTACAGACATTTTATCGAATCTTCGTACATGTATTTGGAATCATAATCCGAGGTCATTGATCCATGTTTAAAACTATGACGGGAGGATTAACAGGTTGCCACTTTTTGTTCTTACGAAATGCACACAAATATTATCTATATGTTATGTCAAGTTCAAGTTAACGTTGCGTGAGATGCATTATGGCCACTCGTTTCGCAATTGTCATCCCTGGAATAAGAGCGAGATATTGTGACAACATGAAACGATGGTTCAATTTTACTATTGTAGTCCAAATAAATGTAGGTGTAATAGTGTTGTGTATACTATCCAATCACTTTTTTTTGTACGCGAGCACGAGATCACAGTTCGAGATTTTGATGTTATTTCGCGATCTCGCAACGTAATCTGGCGTTCGCACAATGTACCTCGTCTTCGGTCATCAGATTTTTGTGCTGTTACTCTATAGTTTTAAAGTGCAAAACAAGATGGGACATCTGTTTAAATTAATAAAAGTAATCAGAGTGTATGTTATTTAATGATAGACCTCTAAACTGATTACACCACATTTCCGAATATGATTACTATTACACATACAGGCACATATACGTGTGCATTATTGCTTTGTGGAAAAAATAACACAACCTATATTGACGTTCATGACGTACTTCAGGACTGAACTTATTCAAGCTAACACACGTGTATGTGTAGCCCTGACTTCACCTAGGTGGACAGCATATCGAATGCCCGATACTTTATATTTCCTTAATATTTTTCCCAATCAAATCTCAGCTAGGTTTAACACTGGGTAATGTGAGCTAAAAAAAACAAATCACTAGCTTAAATAAAAAATAAAAAAAAACATGTGTATACACTAAAGTCACTTTCTTTGTCAAATCTTCATGCACATCGGTTGAATAAAATGTTCTTACGAAATCTCAGCCGAGTTAAAAAATAACAATGGGCCTATTAATGGGCCTTTTTTGCATTAACGCGTAAATATTGCACTTAAATGTATAAATGGTAAATGTTAAAGAATGTCATTGCTAATTTAAGCTATATATAAGAGACATTTGAAGAAAAAAACAAGTATTTGTGTTAATTATTTCTCGACCAAACAGTGCTATTCGCATACTAAGTAATCATATTACCTCCTTAACACTTTAAGTCTCATTCTTGGTCTTAATTATGTTGCTGTGTTTTAAATCGCTCACAAATTCATTTGTATATTGGCATAGAACTGCAACATGATGACTTTGTAAAGTTTGCAAAAATGTTGGCCCGATTTGTCGTGGTATTATTAAACTTCAGAACAAGCAAATGTAACAGGGGTGTATACTGAAATTATGGTATCCGTCTGATGTTGGTGCGGTCTTTGGGTTTCATGTCCAGGGCATAACCAGCACACTTTCAAAGTATTTAAATGAAATAAGCATAGGTTAATAAAAGTATCTATATTGATGAAGTTAAAACTTAAAACTTTAACTTTAAACTGCATTATTGCATCCTTCCCTACGAACTCTTTGGGATTATGATATTAACTAATCGTTAGTGTACAAATTAATGCAAAATGTTGATTTATAAGTGACAACGTATAAAAAGGCGTTTACTAGCTAAGAATCGATACTTTTAATGAATGTGTTTTATTTATATAAAAAATCTTAAATTACCGGTGTTGCGTTAGCGCAATTCGTTGTTTTCCTATTTTATCCTTTGGAAGACAAGCGACATATAATGGCAAATACGAAGGAGCCATTTCACTCTGCGAGGTTGTCCAAGAAAATATGTGTGTAATAGTCCAATTCAAAGATGCTAACCATTTCTTTTTGCAAAATTCGGATTCACTCAGTGCAGCGGCTTGTTCTCTTAATTAACACTTGTCCAGTTCATCCCCTTAGTGCAAATTTAATATGTTGGGGGTATTTCTGAATTCATCGCTTATCAAAATATGGCTTATTTTTTGCAAGTTCAAGAAAATGTGAATCAATTATGTAAACTTGTTCTTGAGTAAAGTTAAACAAAAATACTTGTACACAAATACTCTGAATATCTTTGGTTACTTCAAACAAGTCCGTAAATCTCGGGTCGTCATATAATGTTGTTTTTACTTTTTTTTACTTGTAACCCATCATCTTTCGCTTAAACACACAAAACAAAACTTTAAATTACCAGCTTCTATAATAATTTCAAGATCTTGCATTAATGTGATTGTTTTCACTTTTTTTACATATATGTATGTGAACAAGCAATTATATGGCAGTAAACAATAATTTTACGTAATTTGAGAATTCTAAGATATGCAATACCCTAATCCAGTGTTTACCATAATTATATACAACTGAGTAGCTGCGAGGTTGCAAAATAATGATGCGAAATGTTGGAATCACTTTCACGATATCGCATTATAGTTATATTTTACCTCGCATCATGTGTTCGCGTTCTCGGCCAAGATTATCCAAAGATAATGATTTCGAAAGTTCACTTTTTGACTGGTTGGCCTTTGGATAAATAAGATTTGTTCGAACAGGGATGCCTCGTTAGTTTTTAATACACTGGTGTGCTTAATTAAGCGTAATTAATGTGTCCGTTCACATTTCTATTACATTTTTTGTAACAATATATTCTTTCCAATTCCAGTGAATTTTCTCGATATAATATTGCATCTGGAAATATCTTGTCTGGTAAACAAAGCTTGTTTGAAAAATAATAAGATAACACGATTAACTTGCATCTGTTATATGTCACATTACACTAAATGAGTCATGATGGTGTATAGCCTCTGCATGAATCAGCACAATTATGACGTAGAAGACTTGCAAGGTGACAGGTTACAATCTACTATACTTAGCCCATAAAAAAGTCTAAGTTTAATCTTACCTGTTACATGACATATGTGTTGCATTACTAAATTTATTTAGCGTAGTATGCTCGTTAATTTAAACAATGGAAAGTTATGGTATCCCATACGTGCAAAATGCAGCGTTTATGTATGTTTACAATGCAAGGGTTTACATTAATCTGCATTCGTATTGCAATTAACACTTATAATACTTTAATAATTATTTTACCTTTAAGAAAGGACTGTCCACAATTTATTAAAATGACAATTAAAACTGTCATAGAATTAAAACAAAAGAAGGTGTACATTATATTCAAACATGCAAAATTAAACCCCTGACTAAGAACTTGAATTTCTGAGTTTATTAGTCTGCTAGTCATGGCTCTGTATTGTGTTGATGTGTTTAAAATCGCTAACAAACACATTTTTATAATAGCATAGATGTTGACCAATAAAAATCGTAGTATTATTACACTCCTGAACAAGCAAAATGTAATAGGCGTGTATACTGAAATTATGGTATCCGTCTTGGGTGAGTGCGGTCTTTGGGATTTCTTGTCCAGAGTGTAAACATCACACTATCAAAGTATCAACATGAAAATGCATATTGTAATATGATTCATTGAAGGGAGGTTCAGTGCATACGAACCCAATAAATCTATGACCATTGTCATTTGTTTCATACTAAAATGTCGTCTGCGGCTTTGCTCCTTTTGACACAAAACGATATGATTGACAGCTGCGCTTTTTTAATCACAGGTACGAGCTTAATGGTCATACACGCAATTTCATGACACATCACAATATATGTTATGCGGCTGTTTAAGAAATCTAACCACACAATCCTCGGATTTTTAGGCCGGTGATCTTTCAATACAGCTAGCCGATCCGTATTGTGATAACATTCACTATGTTTTGCTGTGCACAGTTTTAATTTGGATTGTCAATTAACACTGAGATTTAAGGTGCATTTAAATACTTTTCGAACAAATAACTTTTACGTGACTTGCAAAGTGTTGTGCTGAACGTAAGCAGGTAATCAACAGAAACAACACAACAGTTGATTTTCAGGTATTGCGGAAGAATTGGGGCGAAACTTATTAGGTGTATTTAATACTAATATGTTACGATCAACTTTGTCGGATAAATATATCGATATACGAAAACAGTATATTAAATATAATCGATCATTTAAAAATGTAAAGCATTAATGATGCTCTTTGTATAAGTAATTGTTTTGCGTCCAGAGGTCCCGGCTTTGACACCTGAGGTAGTCGACTGCTTTTTTGACTTGCTATTATTATAATTTCAATCTATTAAAAAACAAAAATATGTTAACATGTCCCTTACAATAACGACCATAAATAATCTTATTTACATTTCTACTTCAAACAACGATAAATCACATACCTGATTAAAAAATATCTAATTGGATGTAGTTAAAACTTAAAACATCACACTAAAACTACATAATTGCATCCTTCCGTACGAACTCTTATATTATTATTATATTAACTTATCGTAAGTGTACTAATAAATTCAAAATGTTGGGTTATAAGTGGTAACGTATAGACGGAGTAGCTGCGAGGTTGCAATATAATGATTCGAAATGTTGGAATCACTTTCACGATATCTCATCATAATTATATTTTACCTCGCATCATGTGTTCGCGT
>VMBQ01004393.1:42573-89268 GCA_007657795.1 Dreissena rostriformis | reverse complement strand
ATAGGGGACATAGTGTTTCACAAACACATCTTGTTTCAAGTAATGTTATATACCAGTCGTGATATTTTAAAAAAATACGGTATTTTAGAACTTTTCTTTTTTTGTCATTCGTGGTTTACAGTCCCTTTAATATCGCTGAATTGTTTCAAACCTCAAAAAAGCTAGTTGCCTGGCTGGACTGCCAACTTTTGAAATTGCGTTGCCCGGGCAAAAATCTACTCGCCCCGGTCTCACGGGCAACCACTAATTTCCATCCCTGATGAATTTTATAAAACATTTTTAAAAACCCAAGTATTTATTTCTAGGACTAATAAATGAGTTGTATCATGTGTTGATTGTTAATAGTTTGTTTTGCAATACAGTAAAACAAATAAAGTACAAACATATTGAATTATACCTTAAACTGCACCATTAAGGTTCTCAAATGTAAAATGTTCTTACACCAAGAGGAAAGAACACTCCTCTCAAGCTCATCCTGATGGTGCTCAACATCCCTTCTTTAGAATTTGTTCAGGCTTTCAGGCCTAAACAGCAAACATTTAAAGAAAAAAACATAGGCAAAGTATATTTGGTAAGTCTCCGGGTCATTGTGACTGTTGTGGAATTAATTCTTCAAGCCCTTATATGTGTTTTCCACTAAATATTACTTTTGACCAATCTGATTGTGGGTGCCCAGAGTACTTATACAGACACATGGGTTATCCACCTTTTTTTTAGAGGGGAGGCATATAGAATTGCCGTTGTCTGTCCATCCTTCCATCTGTCTGTTTATCAGATGTTTGTGTAGGGAATATGTCAAAAAGCATCGCAGCTAGATGGTGTTCAATGCCATATTTTGATTGGATAATTTTGACATCACAAAAGTTATTGTGGTAGCTGGTTCTCAGGCATCATTCCTTGTTTGTCGTCAACAATTTGCTTCAAATGACATCTTCTTATCTTATTTTTAACTGCTTGGTAGATTTTCATGAAACTTCACAGGAGTGATCCATGGATGAATCCCTTTCAAAGTTGTTCAAATAATTCAGGTTTGCCCCATATGTTGGTCACCAAAGCTTTTAAAAACCGATTGTATAAATCATAAATGGAATCTTAAAAATCTCGTCTGAAACTGCAAGGCTCCAAGGTTTAATATTTGGTATGTAACATCAATGAATTTTAGTAGTTCCTTACAAATATTGTTCAGATCATGCCCAACTGGGGAAACTTGTTTCCTATATAGGTATGAACCTGGTGAAAACTAAAAAATCTTCTCATTCCAAGCTATAGAGCCTAGATATTTGGTTTAAGCAACATTCAATGGTCCTCCCCTCCTCCCTCCCAGAGTTGGAGGCATTAAGCATTGCACTGTCTTTCTGTCCATGCATATGTCCGCCAAATTGTGTTTTCAACTCATGTTGAACTAATTTGTAGATCATTGTCCACCTAAGTTGATGTAGATGATTTGTCTTTGTCCAAAACATGTGCTGTGAAGGTTCTGGAAATTAACATTTATCTGTGCTGTTGTGTTTATTGGTTATAAAATCAAGGACTGGGGGAAAATAATAATATACATGACATTACATGTAAATAAAATCTTCAATACGTTTGCTGTGTTCTTTTTCAGTTGTTGCACAAACTGGATCTAATCAATCGATATTTCAAGGTAAGCAAATCACAGCCTAGATTTTTACCAGGGTGTTTGGGTTACCTTATGGGAATGTAACTGTTATTTAACGTATGATTCTTAATGGATGTTAAATGTTTGACAATCAGTTCAAAGTTAGAAATTTAAGGCCAAAGCATTACATCTCATGCCTTTTTGATTTTGATTGGCTTTTTAAAACCAAAATGTCAAACATTTACTGTTGTTCAATCTCATTGTCATTTATATAATGATTTATATACGCCTGTTTAAAAAAATGGGACGTATATTGGGAACACTTGTGGCGTAAAGGCATTGGGGCGGTGGTTGTCGATGTCCACGCTTTTATCTGTGAATCAGATCATCATGAAACTTGGTGATTATGTTTGTTGGCAATATATTATGACCAAGCATGTTTACCAGCCAGATTGCCTTACACACTTTTGAATGGTGGTCCTTGAATGATCGCAAATTTACCAAATTAATGAAGCTTGCTCTTCAATCTTTATGAAACTTTACATACAGTAAGCTTGAAAAGAGACTTTGCTCAAGACTGATTTTTTGGCTTGTCAGGTCAAGGTAATGGTCATGCAATGATGCTAAAAATAGATAAACGGATTCAGCTCATTCATTTCAGTTTGGATGGAGGTAATGCAGTCAAATTTCGTGCATAGGTCATATACATGGAGAATAAGCTTGGGAGTTCATTTTGTGCCAGTTGGGTCAAGGTCAATGTCACTTTTACCGTTACTAAAATAGTTTAACAGTTTCCATTCAATACATTTAATTTAGAACATGGGGTCACTTTGAAATTGTGTGTGTAGTTAGCTAACCTGCACACCTAGCTTGGCATTGCATTTTGGGCCTGACAGGTCAAAGTCACTGAAACCCCTCAAAAGCACTTCTGAATTATGGCCCTTGAATTATCTTAAATTATTGCAGACCTTTAACTGACATATTTTTTTGACAGATAAGCACATTTTTTTTTACCTTTGACAAATTGTTGGTCTTCATGAATAATTTTCATTTGATTGTTCCCTACTAAAGTAACAAATTGGTGTGCCAATGATCCATGCAAGAACGGAGCCACGTGCAACAAAAAGTTACTCACTTACATGTGCACGTGTGCTGGAGGTTGGACAGGAACTGACTGTACCCAAGGTGTGTGCTCACCCCTTATTGAACAAATGTAACGCTGTCTTTAATTTCACAAAAACAAAGATTTTGTTTCAAGTGTGTGTTTATATTTTAAGTTTTAAATGAAATAGAAAACATACTTACATTCTAGGAAAAATATATGATGCACCACCGAAAAAAAGCTATGTTACTTCTCCATCATTATATTTCACCTATACACTGTCTTTTAAAACACATAATTATTTGGTATTTTCCCAATATTTTGGTATGATACAGGCATTTCTTCAATAATCATAGATGTAATTTAATGTGAAAAAAACAACACTTTTTCAAAAGTTTCAATATGTGTTTTATATCTTCTGCTATGTGTATTTGATTCATTTTGTGTTGATTAGTTTAATCATTGTATGCTGACTTCATTTGTTTCGGTAGTGTGAGTGTGCCAGCAAAATGTCAAACATTTACTGTGGCAAAAATTTGCAATCTCATTTTCATAGATATTATTATGTGTAGAAAGTACAACAGTCATGATGTGGTTTATAACTTCTGCTATTTGTATTTGTTTCAATTTCAATTTGTGTTCTTTAACATTGTATGATGACTACATTTGTTTCCGAAGACTTCAACGAGTGTGCCAGCAATCCGTGTCAGAATGGGGCTACGTGCAACAATCGTGTCAACAAATACGTGTGTTGGTGTGCGGCCGGCTGGCAGGGAACCAACTGTGACCAAGGTTCTTTTTGCTCAGTTTAACTCAGTCAAAATAGAAAATCAAACACCAATAACCATGTGTTGCAACTATTTTTCTAAAAATGATGTGAAACACACATCATTCAAAACTGAAACTGGAACATATACAAATCTATCAAATTTATTTAAGACGAAGACTCAAGTGTTCCTCTCCCTGAAAAAGGCAAAACTGACAGAAAATACTTGTGAACACTCGAAAGGCCACTTTCATTTAGCCCAAATTTTTATAACACATGGTCAGACCTTTTGTCCCATTAAATCTTGGCTGAATCTAATGGAAAACAAATATTATCAAGACTCACCAGACACTAGTTTTAGTAGAATTTTGTTAGTCCGTTCAACCGCGGACCCTCATGAGGGGGAATTTTCGTGGCGTTTCCCTTTTTGGGGGATTTTTTTTACTTACTCTCTCATTATTACATTTGTACATGTTTGCACTATATTCATTGCTTTTTTCATAATTTAGTATGTTTGACATGATTAAATTGAAATAGAATTTAGATATTATAATCACGAGACACATCTTTCTCTAAAAAAAAAAAACAAAAAAAAAAAATCAGGGGGAATGTTCCCCCCCAAAAGGGGAAAAAAGTATACTTTTCAGGTGGGGAACTGTGGCCTGAATATGAAGAAGAACTTTTGACTTCAGATTTTTTTTTTTAAATAAGCCCCTTTTATTTAGAAGTAAGTGAAAAAGCTAAATAGTCTCTCAAAACCCAAGTTGCTATGTTAAGGTCCTCATTCAGAGGCGCCTCGTGAGATATAGATCCTGATATAGGGATGATACCATGTAGTGCATGGTGTTGTGTGCTGTGATGGCTCTCCGCCCAGGTCACTTCTCAGTCGTCGGGAAACTTCATACCATAACTGTATATTTATTTTCTTCCCCACGACCAGATGATGAATTGGATATAATTCTAATTGAACCTCAGTGAAAGATCAAGGTCACAATTTATAATTCAAAGTAACAGTTCCTGGACTTAATTATCAGTTCTGTTACCTTTAAAAGAAATTAACATTTATAACATGTGTCAGGTAATATATATATTTTTTTTTTATTTGTTATAGAACTACTCCTGGGCACCAATGGAGCAGGCAACTGCAAGACGCTTCAAGTTCAAGCTAATGGAGCTCTTAAAAGTGGCAACTACACCGTTCAGAACAGCGCAGGGCAGTCATATCGCATCTACTGTCAGTTCTACGACGGCTACGGATACACGTTCCTATCCACTTCAACTGACCTCAATGTCGACATGGCCTCCCTCTATGACGACACATCCCACGTGATCATACGTCATAAACGCTCAAACGGTGTCCAGTACACATCGACCATAGCTCAGTTGGGAAACTACTCCTCTACGCCAGTGTCAGTGCAATATTCAGCGCATAGCGGGTACCAGGGGCCGAACAACACTAATATGGCGCCGTATATTTTCGTTGGTTTCATTCCGCAATCGATGACATACAGAAGAGCAGTGCAGGGATGGAAAGTCAACGGTGAAGAGCTGAACTTTACTAACTGCGATGGGAAACCCAACAGTTACATCGCTTTCTTTTTCAACCCGTCCGGACTCGGGTATACTGGCAACGTTGGCTCACACAAAAGGCTCTTGTACCAGTGGTATGACAACGCCTCTGTTGTTGCTGAGTCCGAGTACCTTCCTGACGAGTTTTTCGCCAACTACCATGAGGTCCATCACGGCGGCTGCGGTGGATACGGTGTAGGCTCGATTGTACAGACTGGGGCAGCAGTGGGGATGAAATTTAGTGAGAAGCGACTTATTTTTTTATTAGGATTTTAATGTTTAAAATAGGCTTACCTTAATTATGTTGCCTATAAAATATGTGAAACATTGAAATGCAAAAGGTTAACTGGTTAACCTACTGCAACGATCAGTTAACCGGTTACATTTTTTGGTAAAAGTTTACCTGAAACTTTTTAAATAATGCTTTTTTCATGGATAGAGAATATGATTTAAATTGTTGTGCGGGACAAACTGCCACATCTTTATTAAAAATATTCCATTTTCATTTATCAATGTTCATGTATGTTGAAAATTTCAAACTTAAGAAAATTTAAACTGAACTAACAAACAAACACAACATTGTTTTTAGCCATATGACGGGAACGTGAACGTTAGCGGCGCCACCAAACATTGAAAAATAATACTTTAATATGAACTTCGTTCATTTGTTCAGTTCTTAGAACTTCTTACCCATATAATTTAACCTCTAGGATAAATAAATACAAATTCAAAAAAATATTTACAAATTTATGAAAATTAATTGGATCAAACATTTTTATCAAGATATTGATATGGCGGCTAACATTATCAACGAAAGCGATCCGAAATAACTTTCTTTTTTAAAGAGGGAACATGTATGAGCAATATGACATTTTTAAAGGATACTTGAACATGTTAAGGTTGTTCAGTTCAGGGGCGTAGATAACCTCAAAACATTGGAGGGGCGGTCCAGTTTTTGTACTGGGAACATAAAGGGGTTCGTTTGAGAGGATCGTCCTCTCCCGTGGTTCCGAAAAAAATTACAATAACAATTAATATGGTGCATTTTGGGGAAACTTTCATGTTGATATAAATGCTCGATTTTTGTCTCATTCTCAGTTTTTCAGGAAATCAGTTTGTCCAATGCCGCCGCCCACGACCCAGAAATCTCACAGTTATTATTTTCTTTCCAAAAACTTGTGCTTATTAAAACATAAAATTAAGTAAATGTTTATGTATTTTAATGACGGAGTTTAACAAGTGATATGAGAAATAATAACATAAACATTACATTCACAACACATGTATTTTATTACTGATGGACATATTTAAAACCTGAAATTAGAGAACAAAAATATTTTCAAACTTATTTATGATTTTCACGCGTATATTTACTCAAAATTGTTTTAATTAAGTGGCAGTAACCTTTGAATTAAAGCGATCAATTAAAATTAAAATAACAGCCTGTCCTTAATCAAAACACCGACAGTGCAATCATGGAAAAGAACAATAAAACAATTAACGCAATGACATTTACCCTGGCCCCTTGTTTATGACCCCTAACAAGGGATATTGACAACCTCAGAGCAGACGGAGAGGGGACACATGGCTTCTGCACTGACGGTGCGTGATTACAAAAATACTGGTTTTGGGGCGGCGATTTTTGGGGGATTTTACGTTTTATATAACGATGACTAGCCGAAATATTGGAGGGGCGGCCGCCCCCCCTGCCCCTCCATTACCTACGCCCCTGCAGTTAAGGGGTTAATAACCGGTTATAGTTATAGGTTAAGCATTTTTTTTGTAAACTGTTGCATCCCTAGTGAAATTAAACATGCCCATTGTTTCAGAATAGTTAGTTGACAAGTTACAATATTTAACACAAAACATTAATACTATTATGCCTGCCCCCTTTGAAGAAGCGGTTGTATATAACTTTGTACCTGTCAGTCGGTAAGTCGGTCCGTACACGTTTTGATTACGCACAATATACAGTATAGGGACTGCATGCAAACTGGTATGAGGGTTACAAGAGCAGAGGGAGATGCCTATATATTTTGATTTCAAAGGTCAATGTCACAGGGGTATTTAATTTAAGGTACAAGAGTAATTTATATAACTATTCATACCCGTTAAACATCCCTTAACAAGACTTTCAATTGGGATAAAACACTATCTGAATATTGGACACATTTATTTGTTGATAGATTATTGTACTGTCAACAATAAAATGTGTTCAACCATTAAATGTTATTCTTTGAGACAAGGTAACTGGGATAACTTTTAATGATTGCGCGCATTTTTGTGCAAACATCAACACCTTCATGTTGCCAGTAATAATGTAAAACAATCGCTTCTGATGTGCTTTTTAATGTGTGTAATGTTATGCTGGCAAGTGTTGATGAAGGAAAATCCCTTATTATTTTAAAACCAAGAGATACCGGTTAAACTTCAAGGTCCCAGTCATGACTTTGATGCAACTCAGGAATGGAGATACATGTTTTACAACCATCTTTTGTTGTATTTTTATTGCAAATGTTGTATCAAAATCTAAAGAAAACAACAGCTACAAGAACACACTTGTGTGGGGAAAATATTAACAAGTCTGCTGTTTCTTACGGTCTAAACAAATGAATATCTTATTTTTAGTTTAGACCTATTTATTTTAGCTCGATTGCATCGAAAGCCGTAGGCTTATATAAACGCTCTCGAGTCCGTTTCCTGGGACTATAACCAGAACTTGGTGTCTTTGGGGGTGATCAAAGGAACGCTCCCAGTGGGGATCAAACCCATGACCTCCCGATCGCTAAGCGGACACCATATCCACCACGCCACGGCGATCTGTTCAAAAATCTTATTTTTGTTTAAGCTTGAGCAGATAATCCGCAATTTTCACATTGTTTTGATTTCAACTGATGTACAATTAGATTTGTATTACGTGTTTAATATCTTTTCTGATCAGTTTTCATTACTCTATTTCCTGCCGTCTGCAGCGTTGGAGTGCGCTGTCCCCGGGCATGTCGCGGGTGCGCAAATGACGTACCAGGGCACAAACATCAGCCACACTTCCACATACACGTGTCTCGCTGGATATCGACACACGGGTGGCGATCTATATCGCACCTGCAGCGGAAGTGGCGCCTGGTCTGGCACAACACCCGTATGCGAAAGTGAGTTAGCTTCAGACTTGAAAAAATCTTATTTTATGTCGCAATATTACCGAAATCATAATCAACTTGCTCGACGTTAGATTGCTGGGTGCTTCTCGCAATTAACTTATATTTTTACCATGAGTCGCCTCTGGAACGGACACTCTATATTTCCTTTACATATTCAATGTCAAAGGAATAACTTCAGCCAAAAATAAACGCAACATTTTGCCTTAAGAGACCCTCATAACAATACTTTTATTTAAAGAGCATTCCAAGGCAATTTGATTAAAACAATTAAACAGATAGGTCTTAAGGTATGTAAGAAAGAACTCTGTGCAAATCAAAGTTCACAAGTGACCATACAGCAACTTGTGTCTTAAAATTAATGGTGTTGATTTATTTATAGAGAATTGCCCTAATGAACAATTTTGTATGCTGTTACCTATAAGAGAACTTTATTCTGATTAAAACTTTCCTTTCGTTTGTAGAACATACAACACTTTCATTTGTGGTTTATAACTTCTGCTATGTGTATTTGTTACAATTTAATATGTTCATTAACATTGTATGGTGACTACGCTTGTTTTGGTAGACATCAACGAGTGTACCAGCGACCCATGTCAGAATGGGGCTACGTGCAACGATCTTATCAACAAGTACACGTGCATGTGTGCGGCCGGGTGGCACGGAACAAAGTGTGACCAAGGTTCTTTTTGCTCAGTTTAACTCGGTGAAAATAGAAAATTAAACACCAATAAGAATGTGTTGCAACAATTTTTCTAAAACAGACATGAATGCACATCATTTAAAACTGCAACTGGAGCAGAAACAAATCAATTTGATTGATTTTAACAAAAAAAAGACATGCTAACCTTGCAAAGTATGTCTGATGCTGGCAAGGAGCACGGCCGTTGCCCACCAGATTGCTGTCTGGACAGGTTCGATTCATTAAAACTTTCTGGCATTCTTGCGGCGCTAGGTCGATACCCCTTCGATAGCTGTCCGAAGATCGGCCGGTTGTCGTCCGATTAACATTCTGACGCTCCACCCAAATGTTTTCTTAAATAGTCTGATTGCCGATCGATCATCGGCCCATGCTCATTCAGCGCCCTTAAGGGCGGAGTTTGTGTCACTCATTGCTCCCCTTCACTTTGACGTGTTTAGTCTTCCCGATGCCTGGAGATCGGACACATTGGCCGGCGACCGGATTAGTTGTGACTTAAGCATTAATGGCAGAGATTTGAACCAAAGATGTAGGCAAAAACGAAAACATATGTAAATAAAATCTCCTTCAGTACTTTGACAGTTGTTCTTATATAATGACTGCCTGTTGCAGGTACAGAGAGATGGTCACCCTCATTTCGAGTTTCTGGAATGACCAAAGAACTGAAAAGCATTTGTCGCTATGACTACCAAAGTGGTGCTATTCAATTAAACATTACCGTACTCCCTGTGGATTGCAGTGAACAGTATAGCAGTCCTATTATAACTCAGGTAAGAAGTATTGGAGTTTGTTCTTGCTATCCTATGAATTTTTGTTTCAATGTTCCGAAAATTGTTTCGTTACAGTGATATTTTTACAAATTTCCTCATCTGAGTCCTGGGACTCGATAACATGCAAATCTATGAGTCCCCAAATTGAAAGAACAAGTCCAAATATTAAACTTTTTCTTATTTTTTATTAATTTCAATGCATTTTTGGAACTCACATAATTCAAAACTTTGCATCCCCAGAGATTTTTGTGAGTCCAGGACGCAGGACTCGCAGGTAAAAAAATCACTTCGTTATATTGATGAGCACGTGCACTCCATTATTTTTGGCCTGCCACGACACGAAAGCGTGACCGCTCTATCTGATTGTCAAATCTAACCGCAGAATCTCTTATTCTGACCAAACATCTACATTTTGTCTACAGGTTAATTTACATAAAATTCCCTTATAATTTCGATTGGTCATCAGTGTCCATTTCTTCACGTGCTTGTTGTTGATTGGTTGAGTTCTAAATGTATTGAATTACTGACACCCTGGATAAACAAAATTATTCAGGTATTTACACACTTATCGAACAATCATTCTAGACGTGATATGAATTTGTAATGTACTCTTATAATTCAATAAAATCATGTTTCCCATCGCACATTTTGTATGATCAATGCAACCAGGCAAACAAGATGATGCAAGTTTGTTCGATTAATGTTAATAAGGTCGGCCTATTTCAATAGTTATATAAGATAATATCACTTGAATGGCTTGTAAAATATACAGTCTCCAGATTTTGATTTCTCATGCACGGATATTTCGTGTTCCTACTTGCTAACAATAAACCTTCAAACATTCTGGACCAGTTTCTACTTGTAAATTCCTATCATATTATTAATATTGTCTGTAATTAAGTTTCTATCATATTGTTATATTGTATAACATAATATTCATGTTATAAGAATAAAAAATATGCATATGCTGTTACGTTACAAAGCATCATTGGGGAGCATCCATTAGTTTTACTGATATCCTTGTTTAGATTAAAACCTGTTAGACATAATGTTTTTTTCCACAAGAGTTTAAACTCCTGAACAGTTTTTGTCAGCCGATTTACATTACTACTCTACAATGATCACCCTGTTATGTTGCTTGGGCAAAGCATTCTGACAAGAGATACACCAAGTATAATGACTGGAAAATATTGCTGAATTCCCTTATTGATACATGGTTATAGTTTAAACCATATATAATACATGGTTTATATTCATGGATTCATCTTTTGTATGGCAGGTGGACTGGAAGTTTTATCATCTTGGAGAAGAAAACAGTTACAATGTATCCAAGAGTGAGGTGAACCATAGCATGGTTACAGTCAACGGCTCTATGGAGTGGAATGCTGGAGTCGATAACCTAGGCATATATGCTGTCAGCACTGATATTACTCTTACTGGGGAGTTTGGCACCAAAACAGCAACCATTTTGGTATGTTGAGTTGAGTTTGTCAATGTTTAGAGCAGGGAGATTTTTACATTGACTCTTAATTGAATATGTTGAACTTCCCATTTTGTCGGCAGCAGCCTTTTAATTATGCTTTCGCTGAACACACATATGACAATTCTATTGGAAACATAAGAAACTTCACAGACCACAAAACAAACGAGATTTATTTTATTTTATATTTGTTTTGTAACCACTGTCTATTAAATACATGCATCATCATATTAAATATGCGTGGTATCACTATAAGTAAAAAACTTAGACTGAAACACAACCATAAATATATATTTATATGAATATGTATTCTTTTTTGACTATGCAAAAATTAAGGTATAATAGTTTGATGTCCCCTACCGGTTTCACCGGAGGGGACTTATGGATTGCGCTCTGTCTGTCCGTCAGTCGGTCAGTCAGTCTGTCTGTCACACTTTCCTGGATCCTGCAATTACTTTAAAATTCTTCATATTTGTTCATTAAGCTTGAAACATGGATAGATGGCAATATGGAGATTACGCACGCCATTTCATTTTGTTCCTACGTCAAAAATTCTGGTTGCTTTGGCTACAAATAATAATAAAAAAAAAATCTGACAATGGTGGAGCCAGTAGGGGACATCATTGCCTGGCAATAGTCTTGTTAATATAGTTTGTTTAGAAAAAGCTTGTCCATAAAAACACATGAATAAAACTCAGTCCCTACCTGTCACTGTGGTTGTACTATTTATCATGCATCATAACAACTCCATCCGCGCCCATTCAATGGTTTTTATATACTTTTTACACAGCGCTGCGTTAATGCACCAATACAAATATTTCGCCTTATAGGCTAGTATATTTAATTTTTAACCTTAAACTAAATCCAACAGAAACGTTTTTATGTGGAAAATGTAGCCTACAATGATCTTATCCTCAGAAAAAAAAGTCCTCAAAAAACAGGCCGTGCGTTTTCGAGACATTACACGTCAAAGTTCCTGTAAAATCAATGTTTTCTGATGGCCGTGAACGTACACTGTAGACTGTATTTTGGTACTTCCGGTTGTACGTAAACAAAAGCGTCTGCAAGAAAATAAGACAAATGCGGTGATTTTGGATGAATAAAACATGTTTGAGCCTATTATAGAGTATATAGAAAGTAAGTACATATTTTATTTTACTCTATATTAAACATTCTCCGCTGAAAACTGTGAGATAAATCTTATTTGATCGAGTTTTCTCCGTTTTCGCGATTGTTGAAGGTCATCATTATTTCTCAATAAATGATGATTTGCCGAGGTTTTGTTTACATATATATATTGTATATTTGTTATCAAAATGGGCAAATCAGTACCATATAAACGGTATACTGCTGATTTGTTTTTGGAAAAAGTCACTCCTAAAAACGGGTCATGTCGGACAAAAATAACTACAGAAGCGTATATGTGTCATAATAACCGAATACATGTATATAAATTTCACGAGTATTTGTAATTTTTCATGTTTGTTCTTGAAATATATATATTTCTGATCACCAAACTTATTTTTGAACTAAAAAACTTAAACAAAAAACATTTGACGAGTGGAAGGGACTATTCCCATGGCTAATTGTTGAAAAGATTGAAGGGGAGATCCGTTAGAATTGTGAAATATGTAAAAATTCATCGAAGGGATGCGATCTAAGCACAGTTTGGGCATATGAAGGTATTTGAAAAATAAAACTATTGTATAATAATGAATAGACACTGTTGAACTCGTATACATAAAGTTGCAAGTATGTTTATTTTGATTTTTTGCATCCATCAGGGTTTTTTTGGCCCGATTTTATAGCCAAAAAACGGCTATGTTCCCAATCCCAAAAAGTAAACTTTTTTCCCCAAAATGTGGCAAAAAAATCCCAATTTCCAAAAAAAATAAAAAAATTTTTTAGAAAGAAGTGTCTAATGCGTTTTTTATCTCAATTTTAATTCAATTAAATCTAACAAAAGTATATAGTAATGATTTTGTTTTTTTAATTTGAATGATTATAAAGAGTTATATCAAATTAGTATTTCCCTAATCAGTGGACTTTTCGTATGAAAAAAGAAGGCTAATGAATTTATTTTCCCAATTTCATGAAAATGCAGATAAAGTTCCCGATTCCAAAGCCATTGGCTATCTTCCCAAAAAGTGGGGAAAAAAACCTGGTCCATACTTATTTATTTTTAGGTCATTTAGAAAAGATAAGAATTATTTTCAAAAGCTAAGTAGTAACGTTAAGAATAAAATTTCAGAGTTAAGAATTCTTTTTGAAAATCTGGTAGTAATGTTAAGAAATTCACAAAAACTTATCTGGTGCTCTGAGTATATCCTATAAAAGCATGAGTTTAACTTAAAACAGTGCTTAGGGTTGTTGTTAGTTGTTTTGCATTATCATTACCTGTCGTCAACAGATGCTAATGAAGGCTGCTGTTATTTTTTCTTGGATGCAGTCTATGTTTGAAAAGGATTGTGATAAAGTTTATTTACATGACTATGGATTATGGCCGGGCATGACACCATCCTTGTTTTATTTACAGGTGACAATCTGAGTGTTTCACCAGGACAAGTAGTTCATTAAGAATGCAGGAAGGTGTACTGTCATCCTAATCAACTGAGGTCACCAAAGAATAAGTCAAACAGTGGCACGACTCCAAATTCTAAAACAAGATCAGAAGAAAGAAAGTTCTCATTTGAAACTTAATGTATATTTTGTGGAAATGATGCTAAACAAAATGGAAATAAAAGGGGCAATGATGTGTTCCCAGTCAGAAAGCTGGATTTTTAGACCACCATAAAAGAAGAATGTAAAAGAAGATGTGATGAATGGGGAAAAAGTGTACTGTGTAGACTAGAATAAGTCAATGATTTACCTGCTGCTGAAGCCAGGTACCATCAAGTTTGCAGTATAAATTTCAGAACTGGCTATCAAATCCCAAATAAGCATCAAGCTTCTCTGGATTCTGTCCCAAAGAAGGTAGGCAAGCCATCTAAAGATATGTCTGAAGATGCATTTTTAAAGACCATGCAATATTTTTAAACATGTGTCAGGTAACAGTGTTAGACTTGGTAGAGAAAATGAGTGAATTCCGTGTTGAAACCTACAGTAGTTCATACATGAAAAAGAAAATGTATAGACTATTTTGATGATGCCATAATTATATCAGCAGCAAATGGAAAATGCGATGTTGTAACTTTCAAAAGTACAGCTCATTCGATTTAACATTCATTTTATAAAAGAAATGAGAAAGATGACAGTAATTCTAAGCGACAAGCTATCATAAAAACTGCTGCTAAACTAATTTTCAGTGACATAAAAAGTAACAATTATTCTAAAGATGTATATCCCACAGGCTCTGAAATAATGTCTTCAATCTCCAATCTTCAATATGTACCTGGCAGTCTCCAGCTCTTTCTGAACCATATAATTGATAACAAACAAGGAGAAAAGAAGATATCATCAATTTGTCAAGCCATTGTCCAAGCTGCCATTCCTAGAGGTGTTATAGCACCTTTACAGATTGGATTGGCAGTCCAGGTTCATCATTTGTTTGGCCCAAGGCATTTGGTTGAAACTTTGAATAGTCTAGGGTTCTGTAGCTCTTATCAGGAGGTTCTGAAATTTGAATCAAGTGCAGCTGTTGTGCAAGTAACAACTGTACGAGCACAAAATAATGAATTCGCTCAATACATAGCTGACAATGTAGACCATAATATGTGTACGGTGGATGGGTCAAACACTTTCCATGGAATGGGAATAATTGCAACCATAACACCAAAAGTTGAAACAAGTCAAATCATTCTGCGCATCAAGGTAACATGTGAATACGTTAATGACGAAAAATAGAAATTCATTTCTATAAACAAAAAACCAACAATATGGAAGAGATAATATTCAGAGAGCTGGAGATTTGAATGACATTGAGAACCTGATGCAGAGTTTGAATTTCTCTTAAAAATCACTCGGCCACTGAAACTGCAGTTCCCGGGATGGTCTGGAATAATGCAAATGGTACAGAATGGAACGCACCCAGGAGAGTCATCTATCATGTTTATGCCAATGAATGGAACGCACCCAGGAGAGTCATCTATCATGTTTATGCCAATGAATGGAACGCACCCAGGAGAGTCATCTATCATGTTTATGCCAATGAATGGAACGCACCCAGGAGAGTCATCTATCATGTTTATGCCAATGAATGGAACGCACCCAGGAGAGTCATCTATCATGTTTATGCCAATGAATGGAACGCACCCAGGAGAGTCATCTATCATGTTTATGCCAATGAATGGAACGCACCCAGGAGAGTCATCTATCATGTTTATGCCAATGAATGGAACGCACCCAGGAGAGTCATCTATCATGTTTATGCCAATGAATGGAACGCACCCAGGAGAGTCATCTATCATGTTTATGCCAATGAATGGAACGCACCCAGGAGAGTCATCTATCATGTTTATGCCAATGAATGGAACGCACCCAGGAGAGTCATCTATCATGTTTATGCCAATGAATGGAACGCACCCAGGAGAGTCATCTATCATGTTTATGCCAATGAATGGAACGCACCCAGGAGAGTCATCTATCATGTTTATGCCAATGAATGGAACGCACCCAGGAGAGTCATCTATCATGTTTATGCCAATGAATGGAACGCACCCAGGAGAGTCATCTATCATGTTTATGCCAATGAATGGAACGCACCCAGGAGAGTCATCTATCATGTTTATGCCAATGAATGGAACGCACCCAGGAGAGTCATCTATCATGTTTATGCCAATGAATGGAACGCACCCAGGAGAGTCATCTATCATGTTTATGCCAATGAATGGAACGCACCCAGGAGAGTCATCTATCATGTTTATGCCAATGAATGGAACGCACCCAGGAGAGTCATCTATCATGTTTATGCCAATGAATGGAACGCACCCAGGAGAGTCATCTATCATGTTTATGCCAATGAATGGAACGCACCCAGGAGAGTCATCTATCATGTTTATGCCAATGAATGGAACGCACCCAGGAGAGTCATCTATCATGTTTATGCCAATGAATGGAACGCACCCAGGAGAGTCATCTATCATGTTTATGCCAATGAATGGAACGCACCCAGGAGAGTCATCTATCATGTTTATGCCAATGAATGGAACGCACCCAGGAGAGTCATCTATCATGTTTATGCCAATGAATGGAACGCACCCAGGAGAGTCATCTATCATGTTTATGCCAATGAATGGAACGCACCCAGGAGAGTCATCTATCATGTTTATGCCAATGAATGGAACGCACCCAGGAGAGTCATCTATCATGTTTATGCCAATGAATGGAACGCACCCAGGAGAGTCATCTATCATGTTTATGCCAATGAATGGAACGCACCCAGGAGAGTCATCTATCATGTTTATGCCAATGAATGGAACGCACCCAGGAGAGTCATCTATCATGTTTATGCCAATGAATGGAACGCACCCAGGAGAGTCATCTATCATGTTTATGCCAATGAATGGAACGCACCCAGGAGAGTCATCTATCATGTTTATGCCAATGAATGGAACGCACCCAGGAGAGTCATCTATCATGTTTATGCCAATGAATGGAACGCACCCAGGAGAGTCATCTATCATGTTTATGCCAATGAATGGAACGCACCCAGGAGAGTCATCTATCATGTTTATGCCAATGAATGGAACGCACCCAGGAGAGTCATCTATCATGTTTATGCCAATGAATGGAACGCACCCAGGAGAGTCATCTATCATGTTTATGCCAATGAATGGAACGCACCCAGGAGAGTCATCTATCATGTTTATGCCAATGAATGGAACGCACCCAGGAGAGTCATCTATCATGTTTATGCCAATGAATGGAACGCACCCAGGAGAGTCATCTATCATGTTTATGCCAATGAATGGAACGCACCCAGGAGAGTCATCTATCATGTTTATGCCAATGAATGGAACGCACCCAGGAGAGTCATCTATCATGTTTATGCCAATGAATGGAACGCACCCAGGAGAGTCATCTATCATGTTTATGCCAATGAATGGAACGCACCCAGGAGAGTCATCTATCATGTTTATGCCAATGAATGGAACGCACCCAGGAGAGTCATCTATCATGTTTATGCCAATGAATGGAACGCACCCAGGAGAGTCATCTATCATGTTTATGCCAATGAATGGAACGCACCCAGGAGAGTCATCTATCATGTTTATGCCAATGAATGGAACGCACCCAGGAGAGTCATCTATCATGTTTATGCCAATGAATGGAACGCACCCAGGAGAGTCATCTATCATGTTTATGCCAATGAATGGAACGCACCCAGGAGAGTCATCTATCATGTTTATGCCAATGAATGGAACGCACCCAGGAGAGTCATCTATCATGTTTATGCCAATGAATGGAACGCACCCAGGAGAGTCATCTATCATGTTTATGCCAATGAATGGAACGCACCCAGGAGAGTCATCTATCATGTTTATGCCAATGAATGGAACGCACCCAGGAGAGTCATCTATCATGTTTATGCCAATGAATGGAACGCACCCAGGAGAGTCATCTATCATGTTTATGCCAATGAATGGAACGCACCCAGGAGAGTCATCTATCATGTTTATGCCAATGAATGGAACGCACCCAGGAGAGTCATCTATCATGTTTATGCCAATGAATGGAACGCACCCAGGAGAGTCATCTATCATGTTTATGCCAATGAATGGAACGCACCCAGGAGAGTCATCTATCATGTTTATGCCAATGAATGGAACGCACCCAGGAGAGTCATCTATCATGTTTATGCCAATGAATGGAACGCACCCAGGAGAGTCATCTATCATGTTTATGCCAATGAATGGAACGCACCCAGGAGAGTCATCTATCATGTTTATGCCAATGAATGGAACGCACCCAGGAGAGTCATCTATCATGTTTATGCCAATGAATGGAACGCACCCAGGAGAGTCATCTATCATGTTTATGCCAATGAATGGAACGCACCCAGGAGAGTCATCTATCATGTTTATGCCAATGAATGGAACGCACCCAGGAGAGTCATCTATCATGTTTATGCCAATGAATGGAACGCACCCAGGAGAGTCATCTATCATGTTTATGCCAATGAATGGAACGCACCCAGGAGAGTCATCTATCATGTTTATGCCAATGAATGGAACGCACCCAGGAGAGTCATCTATCATGTTTATGCCAATGAATGGAACGCACCCAGGAGAGTCATCTATCATGTTTATGCCAATGAATGGAACGCACCCAGGAGAGTCATCTATCATGTTTATGCCAATGAATGGAACGCACCCAGGAGAGTCATCTATCATGTTTATGCCAATGAATGGAACGCACCCAGGAGAGTCATCTATCATGTTTATGCCAATGAATGGAACGCACCCAGGAGAGTCATCTATCATGTTTATGCCAATGAATGGAACGCACCCAGGAGAGTCATCTATCATGTTTATGCCAATGAATGGAACGCACCCAGGAGAGTCATCTATCATGTTTATGCCAATGAATGGAACGCACCCAGGAGAGTCATCTATCATGTTTATGCCAATGAATGGAACGCACCCAGGAGAGTCATCTATCATGTTTATGCCAATGAATGGAACGCACCCAGGAGAGTCATCTATCATGTTTATGCCAATGAATGGAACGCACCCAGGAGAGTCATCTATCATGTTTATGCCAATGAATGGAACGCACCCAGGAGAGTCATCTATCATGTTTATGCCAATGAATGGAACGCACCCAGGAGAGTCATCTATCATGTTTATGCCAATGAATGGAACGCACCCAGGAGAGTCATCTATCATGTTTATGCCAATGAATGGAACGCACCCAGGAGAGTCATCTATCATGTTTATGCCAATGAATGGAACGCACCCAGGAGAGTCATCTATCATGTTTATGCCAATGAATGGAACGCACCCAGGAGAGTCATCTATCATGTTTATGCCAATGAATGGAACGCACCCAGGAGAGTCATCTATCATGTTTATGCCAATGAATGGAACGCACCCAGGAGAGTCATCTATCATGTTTATGCCAATGAATGGAACGCACCCAGGAGAGTCATCTATCATGTTTATGCCAATGAATGGAACGCACCCAGGAGAGTCATCTATCATGTTTATGCCAATGAATGGAACGCACCCAGGAGAGTCATCTATCATGTTTATGCCAATGAATGGAACGCACCCAGGAGAGTCATCTATCATGTTTATGCCAATGAATGGAACGCACCCAGGAGAGTCATCTATCATGTTTATGCCAATGAATGGAACGCACCCAGGAGAGTCATCTATCATGTTTATGCCAATGAATGGAACGCACCCAGGAGAGTCATCTATCATGTTTATGCCAATGAATGGAACGCACCCAGGAGAGTCATCTATCATGTTTATGCCAATGAATGGAACGCACCCAGGAGAGTCATCTATCATGTTTATGCCAATGAATGGAACGCACCCAGGAGAGTCATCTATCATGTTTATGCCAATGAATGGAACGCACCCAGGAGAGTCATCTATCATGTTTATGCCAATGAATGGAACGCACCCAGGAGAGTCATCTATCATGTTTATGCCAATGAATGGAACGCACCCAGGAGAGTCATCTATCATGTTTATGCCAATGAATGGAACGCACCCAGGAGAGTCATCTATCATGTTTATGCCAATGAATGGAACGCACCCAGGAGAGTCATCTATCATGTTTATGCCAATGAATGGAACGCACCCAGGAGAGTCATCTATCATGTTTATGCCAATGAATGGAACGCACCCAGGAGAGTCATCTATCATGTTTATGCCAATGAATGGAACGCACCCAGGAGAGTCATCTATCATGTTTATGCCAATGAATGGAACGCACCCAGGAGAGTCATCTATCATGTTTATGCCAATGAATGGAACGCACCCAGGAGAGTCATCTATCATGTTTATGCCAATGAATGGAACGCACCCAGGAGAGTCATCTATCATGTTTATGCCAATGAATGGAACGCACCCAGGAGAGTCATCTATCATGTTTATGCCAATGAATGGAACGCACCCAGGAGAGTCATCTATCATGTTTATGCCAATGAATGGAACGCACCCAGGAGAGTCATCTATCATGTTTATGCCAATGAATGGAACGCACCCAGGAGAGTCATCTATCATGTTTATGCCAATGAATGGAACGCACCCAGGAGAGTCATCTATCATGTTTATGCCAATGAATGGAACGCACCCAGGAGAGTCATCTATCATGTTTATGCCAATGAATGGAACGCACCCAGGAGAGTCATCTATCATGTTTATGCCAATGAATGGAACGCACCCAGGAGAGTCATCTATCATGTTTATGCCAATGAATGGAACGCACCCAGGAGAGTCATCTATCATGTTTATGCCAATGAATGGAACGCACCCAGGAGAGTCATCTATCATGTTTATGCCAATGAATGGAACGCACCCAGGAGAGTCATCTATCATGTTTATGCCAATGAATGGAACGCACCCAGGAGAGTCATCTATCATGTTTATGCCAATGAATGGAACGCACCCAGGAGAGTCATCTATCATGTTTATGCCAATGAATGGAACGCACCCAGGAGAGTCATCTATCATGTTTATGCCAATGAATGGAACGCACCCAGGAGAGTCATCTATCATGTTTATGCCAATGAATGGAACGCACCCAGGAGAGTCATCTATCATGTTTATGCCAATGAATGGAACGCACCCAGGAGAGTCATCTATCATGTTTATGCCAATGAATGGAACGCACCCAGGAGAGTCATCTATCATGTTTATGCCAATGAATGGAACGCACCCAGGAGAGTCATCTATCATGTTTATGCCAATGAATGGAACGCACCCAGGAGAGTCATCTATCATGTTTATGCCAATGAATGGAACGCACCCAGGAGAGTCATCTATCATGTTTATGCCAATGAATGGAACGCACCCAGGAGAGTCATCTATCATGTTTATGCCAATGAATGGAACGCACCCAGGAGAGTCATCTATCATGTTTATGCCAATGAATGGAACGCACCCAGGAGAGTCATCTATCATGTTTATGCCAATGAATGGAACGCACCCAGGAGAGTCATCTATCATGTTTATGCCAATGAATGGAACGCACCCAGGAGAGTCATCTATCATGTTTATGCCAATGAATGGAACGCACCCAGGAGAGTCATCTATCATGTTTATGCCAATGAATGGAACGCACCCAGGAGAGTCATCTATCATGTTTATGCCAATGAATGGAACGCACCCAGGAGAGTCATCTATCATGTTTATGCCAATGAATGGAACGCACCCAGGAGAGTCATCTATCATGTTTATGCCAATGAATGGAACGCACCCAGGAGAGTCATCTATCATGTTTATGCCAATGAATGGAACGCACCCAGGAGAGTCATCTATCATGTTTATGCCAATGAATGGAACGCACCCAGGAGAGTCATCTATCATGTTTATGCCAATGAATGGAACGCACCCAGGAGAGTCATCTATCATGTTTATGCCAATGAATGGAACGCACCCAGGAGAGTCATCTATCATGTTTATGCCAATGAATGGAACGCACCCAGGAGAGTCATCTATCATGTTTATGCCAATGAATGGAACGCACCCAGGAGAGTCATCTATCATGTTTATGCCAATGAATGGAACGCACCCAGGAGAGTCATCTATCATGTTTATGCCAATGAATGGAACGCACCCAGGAGAGTCATCTATCATGTTTATGCCAATGAATGGAACGCACCCAGGAGAGTCATCTATCATGTTTATGCCAATGAATGGAACGCACCCAGGAGAGTCATCTATCATGTTTATGCCAATGAATGGAACGCACCCAGGAGAGTCATCTATCATGTTTATGCCAATGAATGGAACGCACCCAGGAGAGTCATCTATCATGTTTATGCCAATGAATGGAACGCACCCAGGAGAGTCATCTATCATGTTTATGCCAATGAATGGAACGCACCCAGGAGAGTCATCTATCATGTTTATGCCAATGAATGGAACGCACCCAGGAGAGTCATCTATCATGTTTATGCCAATGAATGGAACGCACCCAGGAGAGTCATCTATCATGTTTATGCCAATGAATGGAACGCACCCAGGAGAGTCATCTATCATGTTTATGCCAATGAATGGAACGCACCCAGGAGAGTCATCTATCATGTTTATGCCAATGAATGGAACGCACCCAGGAGAGTCATCTATCATGTTTATGCCAATGAATGGAACGCACCCAGGAGAGTCATCTATCATGTTTATGCCAATGAATGGAACGCACCCAGGAGAGTCATCTATCATGTTTATGCCAATGAATGGAACGCACCCAGGAGAGTCATCTATCATGTTTATGCCAATGAATGGAACGCACCCAGGAGAGTCATCTATCATGTTTATGCCAATGAATGGAACGCACCCAGGAGAGTCATCTATCATGTTTNCAGAGTTATGGCCCTTTGAAATTTTCCATTGTACATATAGTGCAATTCTTGTCCGAGTTATTTCTCAGCAACTAATTACGGGAATTCAATGAAACTTTATGGGAAGCTTCACTACCAACAGGAGATGTGCATATTATCAGCCGGTTATGGTCAGATGATTTTTCACATAGTTATGGCCCATTGAAATTTTCTATAAACTGTACATATAGTGCAATTCTTGTCCGGGCTATTTCTCCCCAACAACTGACTGGAATTCAATGAAGCTTTATAGGAAGCTTAACTACCTTGAGGAGATGCGCATGTTATTATTGGGTTCTGGTTAGATGATTTATTTAGAGAGTTATGGCCCTTTGAAATTTTTAAGTTGCTAAACCATCCATCATATTATTTTGTCCAAAGTTATGCCCCTCAAGACGTTTCCTTTTATCTGAATATATAGTGCAATATTGTGACAAAAAAAACTTTGGGGAGCATCACCCGTCTCCGACGGTTTCTTGTTTATTTCTTTTTTTCTTTTTGCTTTATGAATTTATTTTAACACATGAATAAAAATGCATAAATCTACAAGTACAGGTATTCCTGCTAATTTGGTAAAGGCCATAGCTGCTTCAAAAATATGTGTATCATCATAAAATGTTTCATATTCCCTGAATATTGACAGGTTGTGTACACAAGCAGAACCCTTTGAAGTTACTGGTAATATTTGTTCAATATCTTGCATGCTTTTCTAGTCGATTTGTTACATTAGAATTGGTTCACATTAAATGTTTTAGTACCCTATAAGTGTTACTTAAGGGGACTATAGGTTTTGGCCTGTCTGTCCATAGGTGTATTATTTATCTCCCTTGTTAATGTAAGATATAGTGTTGGAAGTAATGTGTTTAAGGATTGGAATATGTCACGCTTTATCGTTGAGTGTCAACATTAACTTTAGTTTTGAAAGGTATTTCAAGCAAAATTACTATATTTTTTAATTCATTTTGTTTTGTTTTTGTTGCAAGTTTACTACTGAAAAAAATACATTAATTTTTTTCGCTTGTCCTGTCAGACTAGCAGATTATCCTTTGACTGGTCCCCACCAGTATTTCAGTTGTCTCAGACAATCGCGCTACCGTTAGGCACTGATCTCTTATTGAGATACAATAGTTGAACTTTCTTCCTGTGAAATAGATCAGATTTTAATCATACATTTAGTATTGTGTGAATAGTTATTGTATGACATGCTGTTGATTTGATTGTAATTGCTGATTTTGCCCATCATTATTATTTATGAGCACCATTTGTGGCACGCTCAATATAAGCTGTTTATGCCGATCTGTGATATTCAGGGGTGTTTTTTTGCTCACCTAAGCATTTAGTGCTCAAGGAGAGCTTTTGTGATCAGTCTTGCCTTTTCCCTCTGTCGTTAAATGAAGTTCTTCATCGACTTTTAGCTTGTTACCCCTTTAAGGCTATATTTTTGGATCAATCTTGATGAAACTTGGTCAAACATTTTTCTTTACATTATTAAGACAAGTTCAAACCTGGGTCAAGTGGGGTCAAATCTTTCATTAGGTCACTTGGTCAAATTTTAGAGAAAAAAATCACTTGCTGTCAAGCTACATGCCACATTTGTTACTCAATCTTGTTGAAACTTTGTCAAAATGTTTATCTTAAAAATATCTAAACCAGGGTTAAATCTGGGTCCTAAAGGTCACAAACTAGGTTAATTAAAAAAATAATCTTGTTAACACTCTAGAAGATACATTTATGAGTGAATATTCATAAAACTTAAGAATTTTAATCTTGATCATATTTTCAAGTTTTTATCTGCAAGTCAAAAACTTGGTCACCAGGTCAAATCTTAAGAACAAAACCTAAATATTTTTGTTCACTAATTATTATGAAACATTAGTCTGAATGCTTTTCTTGACCATATCAAAAACTTGATCATGTAAAGTACAAAACTAGGTCGACAGGTAAAATCCTCAACATTTGTTTGTACAACTTGAAATCAGACTGATGAGCACTTTCAGGAAATCATGGCTCTATTCTTTTTTTCTGAAGGTAAAACATGCTATGTAGCACAAAAATATACTTAAAACTTCATTAATAAACAAAAGTGATCAGAAAAAATCTGAATTTACAGTAATCTTTAATGAATTGGATATTGGGCAATAACATACCATGATAAAGCGGATCTGCGGTGTATACTATTTTTGAATGCCATTCATTTTGATGCCATAATTAGAGGTGAACAACCCAGTACAATCTTGCCCCTCTTACTTTCTTGTTGTAGGTGGGTGTTACATACAACCAGATCAAGATGCACAAGGGACAACAGGTAAAATATCAACTAATCATAAAATGCAGTAAAACGTTTGCTATTACATTTGTTAAAACCATGTTGTGTTCTGACATTTTTTTCAGCATGTGTTCGGTAATAAAAATAAATATGTTATTTATTAAAGAACCATTGACAAGCACCAATGGACATTGGACAACAGATAAAATATCAAACAATCTGTTTCCTGGGTATAAAGATACAGTACTTGGTGTGTTTAGGGGAGATCTAAAGAACTCTCACATGGTGGGGATAAACCAGTGACCTACCTGTAGCTAGGCGGACATTGTATCCTCAACAAAGCCGTGACACAAAATATATCATATAAGTATCTTATACATTTATAAGTGACACATTCGTACACTTAACAGTTCTTAATTGAATATTAATATTCAATATATAAAGTCAACATTTGAGTTATTGAAAAATATCAGAAAATAACAAATATAATATGTCTACATAAATCATTCTAGGGTGTTCCATCAAGAAGAGAATATTAAACGTCTTTGTTTTCATATACATGGGAATGACACTAATTAATCAACCGTTCATTTATTTAATATCATTTTAAGTAAATCTCACGCAAAGTAAAATTTTAAAATTAAGGATGAATTCTGACATTCCATGCTTAAATAACCTGCTTTGTGAAAATTATCATGATTAAAAGTTTCATTGTTCTTTACAGGGCCATCTGAGGTTCAAATAACGTACGTATTAACTGTCCTTCGGTTTACACAGTGAAATTTTTTCTTATTTTTAGACTGGCATTATGTGAGAAGTTATATCTATTAATACTCCTTTAAGATAGGAAAATAGGATTATAATCAAACACTTGTGATTATATCTTTTATCACCAGATATTTGGTATTATGAAATTATAGAAATTTGGAAAGGGTACATTTATGTTTACTTCTTTAGAAAGATGGGTGTTTAACTTTAAAGATTGACTATGAGAGCACAAATGAATAAGCTATTTCTGTTTTAAATCTGTGTAAAAAACACAACGGTCAATAAATCTCTCCATATTTGAAATTATGCATTTTCATAATTTTCATATATCTTAATTATTTACTTAATAGATATGAGCCCTATGTTTCTCAATATTAAAACAATTTATCGGCAGACATTTCAGACTTTTCTTCAATTTTGACCTAATATACATTACAAATATAATATTATGTCGTCCTTATTTTGAAGGTGTTTGTCCAACTGTGGTGTGGCAGCCAACCCCCAGAGGAAGGTGATGCTATCAGTGGCAGCTGTCCAATCCAACCTGTCGCTGTCCTCTGCTACTTGGAAGGTGCATGCCTGCCCAGGAGGTCTCTCTAACTGCAACGAGAAGCCTCTCACAACCAAAACGTTCACAACCCAAATGTTCAGAGTTTTGTTTACATTTGCACTGTGCCCACCCAATGTGTCAGTGGGCTTGCAATATGGAGTATTTGTTGAAGGTGAACTATTTATGTAGCTTTTCATTATATTCCCTGAAATGAAGTAAATACATTCTCCTCTACTTCTGATTCAAGTTGGGTAGTTGTCAGTTAATTGAATAGGGATGTGCACTTAGTACTGGTAAACCAGCTTATCCAGGAAAAGTTTTAATTGGTTAACTGAATACTGTGATATGACTGTACTATCAATGTTAACGGCAATAACTGCACTTAAACAAACACATTCAACAGGTTAGCCTAAATACCTATCTTTCACTTGTCAACTTTTCTGCTCGGGCATAATATTTAAATAGCTTTCGGAGTACAGGTTGCCAATATTTAATTGAAAAACCTAGCTTATACTTATCCACTTAGCCAGTTACACTTGTATTGAGTTGAAATAGCTAGTTTGTGATTGTCCTCTTTTTTCAGTGTCTCTCAGGTAAAATTGAAATGTCTAGCTTTAACTTTAACTTTGCTAGGTGTTCTGAGATGAAATGGAAATACCTAGCTTTGTTAAATTTTTCGAGGTTGAAAAAGCTAGCTTTCAATTGTCCACTTTGTCAGTTTTTCTTATATTCACCCTTTCCAGCTCAGACTCAAAACTTGAAAATCGCTTTTGCAACCAGCATTAAACCGGAACAGCCTGCGTTTAACTCACAGTCTGTTCAGGTTTTATGTTGTTTGCTGCTCATCAGTATCTTTGGGTTGGAAATGAAGCCTTTAATACCTGAATCTAGTAAAGAAAGGTCTTCAATTTAATTTTCTTAGGGACTGCAAACATATCAAAACGCGTTTCTGAGTGGTAAAGGGTTAAATTGAAATAGCTAGCTTTCACTTTTCAACTTTGTCAGCTCTTCTAATATTAAATTGAAATAGCTAGATTTCAATTGTACACTTTGTCAGCTCTTATTGTATTTAATTGAAATAGCTGGATTTCATTTGTCCACTTCGTCAGCTCTTCTAACATTAAATTGAAATAGCTAGATTTCAATTGTCCACTTTGTCAGTTCTTCTTATATTAAATTGAAATAGCTAGCCTTCACTTGTCCACTTTGTCAGCTCTTCTTATATTACATTGAAATAGCTAGCCTTCACTTGCCCACTTTGTCAGATTTTCTTATATTACATTGAACTAGCTAGCCTTTACTTGTACACTTTGTCAGTTCTTCTTATATTAAATGGAAATAGCTAGCCTTCACTTGTCCACTTTGTCAGCTCTTCTTATATTAAATGGAAATAGCTAGCCTTCACTTGTCCACTTTGTCAGCTCTTCTTATATTACATTGAAATAGCTAGCCTTTACTTGTCCACTTTGTCAGCTCTTCTTATGTTACATTGAAATAGCTAGACTTCACTTGTCCACTTTTCCAGTTGCTGTGATGAATGGTGACACAGCCAACGCATCCCTCTTGGTCAGCTATGGGGCGGTGCCAGTGGTGGGGCAGTGCGAGGTGGTGCCCAGTCAGGGCTACGCCCTCATCACAGAGTTCAACATAACGTGCCATGGCTTCTCCGTACTGGGAGATCTGCAACTATCCTACAAGTACACTGTGAATACAGTAGATACCAAAAGCAGTGGTATGTGAAAATTTTATATTTGCTTGGCGGTAATCATCCTTTGTAGTCATTTGGAAATAGTTTGCATACATATGGCATGACTTAAAATTATTTGACAAACATGAACTGTAATGCATTAAATTTATAAATAGTGTTTTGTCAAGACAACAACATTAATTGAATGTTATTCTGCTAATTGGTATCACTATATTTTTGGTAAACAGCAAAATAAAGCAAAATTGTGTCTGAAAATATTTTATGGTGAAAAAACTGCTAAAAAAAACAACAGTAAACACTTGTAAATACGCCGGTAAACATACTAAGATATTTAAACCTAACCCTTAGATAATATATTATACCACATATATTCTTGTCTATAAAGTTATTTCCGTATATATTGTATTAAATGCATATGTTTTTTTCAGGCGTGCTACTCTACTCTGGATTGTCATCTATTGTTTCCAATGTTAAACTTCAACAAGGGTTCAAGTCCAACGACTATCACGTGTATCTGCATGTAGTTGCTGCCATTTTTAGTGGAGCATCTGTCACCTTTAATACTTCTGTAAAGGTAATGGGAATCGTGAATTTTTATCATTTTGCTTACGCATACTAAGTTGTCATTTGCTTTCTTTGAAGCTCGTGTTGGTTTATTTTGAATTCAGTGTTTTGCCTCTCATTTGTTTTTAAATAATGTTTGCTCACCAAAGCACAAAGTGCTTATGGGCATCTGGTCAAAAATAAAAGCCTTGTTATCCCACTAAAGCCACATTTACGATCAAATTTGAATTAAACTGATTCAGATGTTTACAATCGCTAGGCCAAATTTTTATTTGGGAACGATGGGTTCCAAAACTTGGTCACCGGCAAAAAATTTTACCTTTTTAAAATAAACCTTGTAAACACTTGTTATGCCTCATTTGTGTCTGTATTTCGATTTAGTTTAATCTGTATATAAATCATGATGATCATATCTTACCCAAGTTTAAAACTGGGTCACATAAAGTAAAAACTATTTTACCAGGTAACATCTTTGACAGTTATTGTACCTTGACCCAGGTAAGCGCATTAGTGCCATCTTGGCCCGCTTGTTAAAAAAAGCGAACAAGTGCCCTACTTTTGTGTACTTGCAAAGGTAAAAAATGATGAGGTATTGGGACTTTGACAGAACAGAACAAATGTTTTATTCACTTAAACATATAACAGCTCATCCTGATTCATATTATGAGACATTCATACATACATGACAAAAGATATTAATATGTAGTATGTGTAAGAGTTATGTGTGTTCATATAAACAATGAATTGAGTATATAAATAACATGTTTACAGAAATCAGTGGTAACTGTCAAAAACAAAGTACATTCATTTCATAATAAACGGTACATAAATGACAATAAATTATGATAAATCTGGAGTTAAAGAAAAACACAATCATCTCTTTTCTTACCTAAAGGTTGAGCCGCCTAGTGCCTCTCCCGGCAGAAAGAGTGTGACAGACATCGTGAAAGAGCTGATAGATATCTCCAATAATGGGCAGCCATGTGTCATCAGCGGTCTTATCAGTAACGGGGATATTGGCGGTTTGTGAAGTGGAATTAAGAAATATGGTTTATTTTATCATTGTTATCCCCCGCCAAAGGCGGAGAGATATAGAATTGGCATTGTCCATCAGTCCGTCCGTCTGTCCCGAAACTTTTCAGGGCTATATCTCAGAAACTTTATAAGATATCAACATGAAACTTCAAGGGTGTATAGATATCAATGAGGAAAAGTGCCATGCTTAAGAACAATAACCCTATACTTTCTTAATAAAAGTTATTTCCCTTTGTTTTTTTGTATGATGTAACTTTTCAGGGCTCTATCTCAGATACCATAAAATCCTTCAACATGAAACTTCATGGGTGTATAGATATTAATGAGGAGAAGTGCCATGCACAAGAACCATAACCCTACACTTTCTAAAATAAAAGTTATTGCCCTTTGTTTTTTTGTATGATGTTACTTTTCAGGGCTATATCTCAAGATACCGTTAAAGCCTTCAACATGAAACTTCATGGGTGTAAAGATATTAATGAGAAGAAGTGCCATGCACAAGAACCATAACCTTACACTTTCTTAAATAAAAGTTATTGCCCTTTGTTTTTTTGTACGATGTTACTTTTTAGGGCTATATCTTAGATACCATACAAGACTTTAACATGAAACTTCATGGGTGTATTTATATCAATGGGGAGAAGTGCCATGCTTAAGAACCATAACCCTCCACTTTCTTAAATAAGAGTATTGCCCTTTATTGTTTTTGTATGATGTAACTTTTCAGTGCTATATCTCAGATACAATACAAGATTTCAACATGAAACTCCATGGCAGGGATGGAAATTAGTGGTTGCCCGTGAGCCCGGGCAAGTAGATTTTGGCCTGGGCAACTCAATTTCAAAAGTTGGTAGTCCGGCCGGGACACTTTCATTTTTTTAAGCTTGAAACAATTTAGTGCAATAAAATTGAATAAAAATAGGTAGCTATGGATCAATAATAAGTTAAATAATATTCATTATTTAGGCATAGGAAATGATTCAATTCAGGCTCATAGTAATACATTATGAATTGAAAGTGTGTCAAGTCAGCAATGTTATTTAATTATCTATTATTTTATTTAAAGAATGTATTAGATACACATGAGATGACATGTACATATTTCTGGGCTCGTTACTCTTTAGCTGGGCAACAAAAATACTATAGATGGTTGCCCGTGCGGGCAACCAATAGTAAAAAGTTAGTTTAACACCCTCGAGGTATCTCCACATTTTTGTTTAAATTAGCAAATTTATCACCGAATTTTGTTTTTGTTGTGGGGTCGCGAAAACCGTTTTAGTAATCGACCACGAGTAACTTCCCTTCGCGTTATCAGAATACTTCCGGCATGTACCACATAGTAACTGGTCCAAGATATTAAAAATACACTACTTACCATTTCAGAAGTTCTTCTTATAAACACGGCAAGAAATAAAAGATAATTACGCGGATTCAAATGGTCAATCAATACGAAGTGGTTCTATAAATTAAGGGTTCCTGGAGGATCACCCAGCTTGAAAAAACTGGTGACCCTCGCCAAAATCTGGTGTCCTCAGGTTCACCGTTTCATGTCGAGGCCTGGATAGTCCAACCCCTTCATTGTTTTCTATGATATTCAAACCCATGGATGGTTTGCTATAATATTCCAGCCCCGCGATTGTTTGCTATGTTCCAGCCCCTGGATTGTTTGCTATGTTCCAGTCCTTGAATTGTTTGCTATTATAGTCCAGCCCCTGTTTTGTTTGCTATGTTATTCTATCCACTAGATTGTTTGCTATGATATTCTAACCACTGGGTCATTTGCTATGATATTCTAGCCACTAGATTGTTTTGTATGATTTTCCAGCCACTGGATTGTTTGCTTTGATATTCCAGCCCCTGCATTGTTTGCTATGATATTCAAGCCCTTGGATTGTGTGCTAAAATATTCCAGCTCCTGGATTGTTTGCTATGATAATCCAGCCCTTGGATTGTTTGCTATGATATTCCAGCCCATGGATTGTTTGCTATGATATTCTAACCACTAGATTGTTTGCTATGATATTCCAGCCACTAGATTGTTTGCTATGATATTCTAACCACTAGATTGTTTGCTATGATATTCCAGCCACTAGATTGTTTGCTATGATATTCCAGCCAATGGATGGTTTGCTATGATATTCTAGCCACTAGATTGTTATCCCCTGCCAAAGGCGGAGGGATATTGTTTTGGCGTTGTCCGTCCTTCCATCCGTCCGTCCTTCCGTCCGTCGGGCACTTTTGTGTCAGGAGCCTATCTTGGAAGTGCTTTGGGGGATTTCATTGAAACTTGGTATGAGTATATATATGGATAAGAGGATGATGCACGCCAAATGGCATTGTACACCATCTGTTAATAACGGAGATATGGCCCTTTGTATACATTCTGTGTCAATGCAGCATGTGGGGGTATACCTCACATCTGTGACCAAGCTCTCGTTTGGCGGGGGTTATCAATTCAACGAATTTGCTTGTTTGCTATGATATTATAGCCACTAGATTGTTTGCTGTGATATTCTAGCTACTAGATGGTTGTCTATGATATTCTAGCCACTATATTGTTTGCTATGATTTATTAGCCACTAGATTGTTTGCTATGCTATTTTAGCCACTAGATGGTTGTCTATGATATTATAGCCACTATATTGTTTGCTATGATATTCTAGCCACAAGATCTTTTGCTATGATAGTTTAGCCACTAGATTGGTTGCTATTATATTCAAGCCACTAGATTGTTTGCTATGATATTCAAGCCCCTGGATTGTTTGCTATGATATTTCAGTCCCTGGATTGTTTTCTATGATATTCTTGCCCCTAGATTATTTGCTATAATTGTAAAGCCCCTGGATTGTTTGTTATGATATTCTAGCCACTAGATTGTTTGCTATGATAGGCAAGCCTTGGATTATCTGTTATGATATTCTAGCCATTTGATGGTTTGCTATGATAGGCACGCCCCTGGATTGTTTGCTATGATATTCTAGCCACTAGATTGTTTGCAATGATATTGTAGCCACTTGATTGTTTTCTATGATATTCTAGCCACTAGATTGTTTGCTATGATATTCTAGCCTCTGGATGGTTTGCTATGATATTCTAGCCACTAGATTGTTCGCTATGATATTCTAGCCACTGGATGGTTTGCTATGATATTCTAGCCACTAGATTGCTTGCTATGATATTTTAGCCACTAGATTGTTTGCTATGATATTCTAGCCACTATTTTGTTTGCTATGATATTCTAGCCACTAGATTGTTTGCTATGATATTTTAGACACTGGATTGTTTGCTATGATATTTTAGCCACTGGATTGTTTGCTATGATATTCTAGCCACTAGATTGTTTGCTATGGTATTCGAGCCCCTGGATTGTTTGCTATGATATTCCAGCCCCTGGATTGTTATCTATGATATTCTAGCCATTCAAGTATTTGCTATGATATTCTAGCCACTAGATTGTTTGCTATGATATTTTAGCGCCTGGAATGTTTGCTATGATATTCTAGCCACTAGATTGTTTGCTATGATACTCTATCAACTCAATTGTTTGCTTTGATATTCTATGATATTCTAGCCTCTAGATTGCTTGCTATGACATTCCAGAAGCTGTTAAGATGATGGATAAAATTATGTCCTGTGTGAACAGTGATGAAGATACAAGCGCCCAGTCACAGGAGAGAATTATGGTAAGCCGTTCACTATAAAATGTCTTAGTGTAGTTCATAGCATTGCTAATTTAAATGCTTTAATGTTGTTCTGAGAATACCCAATTGGTGCCTTAGTGAAGTTCTGAGAATGATCAGATTAGTTATGTTTGTTGTTATTTATGCCATTAGATACGGACAGCCATAGTTACCTACCTAGCATCAACAGTGGAGTATGTGGGCAGTGTTGGAGACGTGTTGGCCTCCACAAGCGTTATAGCAAAAATAACCCAGATGCCGGCAGAACTGACACCAGAAACACAGGTATACATATATAGCGGGCTTATAGCATATGTGCTATTTAGATGTGCAGTTATATCTCATGAGATACCATGTTTCCAATAACCGTACTAGAATAATGTTTCATGTTACATACCTTTTTATACCCCCACAAACAAAGTTTAGGGGGGTATATAGGAGTGAACTTGTCTGTCTGTCAGTCTGTGGGTCTGTCTGTCTGTCCGTATTCAGTGTCCGCTCTCTAATGCAAGTTGTTTTCATCCGATCTTCACCAAACTTGGTTAGAAGTTGTATCTAGATGATGTCTAGGTCAAGTTCAAATATGGGTCATGCCAGTTCAAAAACTAGGTCATAGGGTCACATAGTGCATTTTAAACATTCAGCATGTTGTTTTTTTTTTTTGAAGGCAACATGCAAAATATTCTGTGTCAATGCAGCGTGTGGGGTATTCGTCACGTCTGTGACAAAGCTCTAGTGAGACATGTTGCCTAACCAAAAAAAAACTATATCGCATGTCAATTAGACAATATTTTCATGGAATGACAATATCAAAAAGCCACAGCCATACAGCAACGTCAAACAATAAGTCATACTGGCTTGTTTACATGATAATTTATTCCATTGTTGTAAAAATGTTCATGTTATTTTGAATGTGAAAATTATAATCACAATACATTCCACTCATTGCTAAACTTGAATATCTTGGTTACGGGTATTAATTTTATGCTTTTGTGTGGTTGATTGGAAAATATCAGTTGTTCGAACTGTTCATTCAATGTTTCAAAAAGTGAAAAATAACAGTGAGTTATCGCTTATACTCTTTGTTTCACTGTGATATTTCATTAATCAGTCAAATAAACTTAGCCATGGAAAGAGGTGAACCTGATTAACACCTGGTATTCTGTTAAATGCAGAAATAAGTAACTAACGTTTTGTAGGATTTCTCTCAAATTAGCCATTGCGATCTTAAGAATTATTAATTCAGGTCTACTGGCGGGAAATTTCCCAAGCATTCCATTAGCTGTTGATAAAGGTAAAGGTCTGAACCTGGGTTATACGGCTATGCCGAATAATCTACTGAAACCAAAAATGCCATCAGTGTACCTGAAACTAATTAAGGCTCTAGAACCTTTTGGCTCTAAGGGAGGTTCATTTGAGCCTCGCTCTGTGAAAAGGGGGTTTAATGCATGTGCGTAAAGTGTCATAAAGTGTCATCCCAGATGACACTTTCTGCTTTTATGATATTTTTCCTTTAAAAAATGTCTCTTCTTAGCAAAAATCTAGTTGAGGCCGAAAGTGTCGCCCCTGATAAGCCTGTGTATACCGCACAGGCTAATCTGGAATGACACTTTACGCACATGCATTAAACCCCCTTTTCACAGAGCGAGGTTCATTTGTTTGCAGGTAGTGGCTGCAAGTGTTGCCGAGAGTCTGGCAAGGTCCTTGTTCCAGCGCAGAAAAGAAACATCAGATCCTGAACAGATCACTGACGCCACTCAGTAATAGTGTAGTTTAGTTTGAACCTATTTATTTTAGCTCCATTGCATTTAAAGCCATACACCTTGAAATGGAGTACATGTTAATCAATACATATAGATGCAATCGAAAGTGTGCAAAATGTTCATTAACTCTATAGCCTAGTTAGCAAGTAATTTATTATTTTTCAAACGGTACCGCTTTTAAAACCGAAAGTAGGATAAATAGACGTGTACGCTCATTTCAACAAACGCTATTATTTTTAATTTTTAAAGCGCAAAAATTACGGATTTCTACCTTGTAACCACCAGATATATTCTAATTGGCATAGATAAAGTATGTTTCTTATTTATACTTAAATTTACTATGCCAAAAAAGGTGTGTGGCTTTTAAGTTCTTACTACTTATTTAAAACGCTCTTGAGTCCGTTTCCTGGGACTAGAACCAGTACTTGGTGAAGATATTGTTTTCAACTCCTTTTTGATTTGGATCTGGCTCGAACTTTCACAATGTGTTAATGATCATAATGAAAGAAATTTGGGCTGCAGCAATTTTTTTTTTTGCAGAATTACGGCCCTTTGTCTGTTTTTTTAACTCCTCTTGAACTACTTTCTGGATAACGCAAAAACTTAAACACTTGATGACCTTATACATAAATGATCTTAAAGAAGGGAAATTTTGGCTTCGACAAGTTTTGGCAGAATTATGGTTCTTTTTGTTGTTTTCCGCTTTATAATATATATATCCAAAATTGTGTGTGTTCAATCTTTCACAGCTGAATTCGTAGATGATTGTTATGGACGGAATTTGACTGTGACCAGTTTTGAGCCTGTGTCTTTTTGTCAACTGTAAAATATATAGTGGTTTGTCTGTGTCTAAACATGTGTCGTGGTGGCATTGGTGTCTGTGACACGTTGCTAGTCTTACTAAGTATTAGTCGGCAAGGAGGTACATGCATATACAAACTGGAATCTTACATACCTGTAGTGTAAGAACGCTCATATCACACTCACTTGTTTTCTTTTTTATTCCTCTCGCCACATACAACATTTTGTTCCGTTTGAGAGATGGTTTCCATTTGAACTGAGAAATATAACATTATTCATGAATGCTGATATATTTCAGGAATATATTGACTAGTGTAGCACAGCTGTTGGACATGAAGGCAAACACGTCTATTGAAGTCTCAAGGGTAAGGAGCTTTAATTGTGTCGTGTTCTGAGAAAACTGGGCAAAATGATTGTGCATAAATTGTCATCCCAGATTAGCCTGTGGAGTCCGCACAGGCTAATCGGGGACGACAATTTTCGCTTTTATGGAATTTTTCGTTTACATGATGTCTCTTCTTAGCGAAAATCCAGTTTAGGCAGAAAGTGTCATCCCAGATTAGCCTGTGCGGACTGCACAGGCTAATCTGGGATGACACTTTACGCACAAGCATTTTTCCCAGTTTTCTCAGAACACGACACAATTTATAAAATTGTGCTGCATCAGCATTCTTGTTCAAATCATGATCAGAACACTGTTGTTGTTTTTTGTGATTGTTGAAAGAAAAACATTTTTCTATTAGATCAGAAGTTTCTTTATTTTATGTAATATTATATTATTATTAACAAGAAATATCTTCAAAAAAGATATACGGCCTTCATTGTGATCGGTGTGTATGAACGATCAAAAGTTATATCTATGAGGTCAAAAAAAGCGAATGCCTTTTTTTCTGCGCAGTTCTTATCTGCATCACAGGCATATAAATTACGGGGTGTTGCGCCAGATTTCTTGGCTTATTTGGCTTTATTAGATATTATTTCTAAGATATCTATATTTTCAGAATAGAAAAACACAAGAAGCATGAACATAAATGAAAGCATATAGGTCAGCTGGCAACACTCAAATCTTATTTGATTCCATTATTAATAACATCGTGAATCATCGTGCTCATGCTTAATAAATTGGTCTAAATGGATAAATATTTCTAATTAAATTATTCAAAATTGGTCCTCATCATGCAATTGTTAAAAACACATTAAAAATCTATGATTGACATAGCATAATAATATTGCCGAATATCTTTATTTAATAGTATCTTTCTGATCAAAATAAACTTCAAGTGCACACAGTTTACGCGATAGCGTTTATATAACGATTTCTGTAACTGACCGCAAACTGACCTTGATACCTTGCAGGTTGGAAAGCAATGCGTTAAAGTGAGGTAACAATTCCACTGCTGGAACGACGGCTTGTTTAAAGCTTTAAACGTTTACGTGTTTAATGGTCAATTTCGAAAACAATTTTAAATATTTTCGTCAAAGCGTATATTAGGTTACTGAACAACAATACTTATATGATCTAAAATTTATGAATGCACATTATGCAATATCGTAGTAATTACCAAATATGAGAACACAGCCTTTAAGTACAAACGCTCTGGCGCTGAATTTTATTCTAAATATAAAGGGGCACACATTCTGTATTGATGTCGAGAATTGAGTGTGAAACTGCTCTATCTCTCAAACCTTATCATTAGAGATACAATTTTTTCATGCTGAATACGCAGTTAATATCGTTGGTAAATGAACTGTAGTATCCCTTTCATACCCTATACTTCCAAAAAATAGAAAGTCGACGGAATAACATATTAATGTTAATGTGAAATCTGTTTGTAGATTGCACATTTTCTACTGCGAAAAGTTTCAGGCCCACCGGCGGGAAATTTTATATACTAATTGATTGGTCGCTTACAATGGTCAGGCTAAGGGGAAAAGCTGGCGTATACAGCTACGCCAAAAAAGTTTGTAACTTCATACATACAGTACAGCTTTTACCATTGTGTCAAATCCAACCTTGATGCCAAGTACAAAGGCGTCAACGCTGAGCCACATGAGCTTACTGTTTTCGCAAAGACTTATCATGAAGCTGAAACAAATGCCTCTGTAAGGCATCACCGCTGGTTGTTGTTGAAATCGTGGCTTGCTGCTGTGGTATCGAGGCAGTCTGTGGTTGCATCTAGGTGGTCCGCAGCGTTTATCTGATTATGGTTTACAAAAATGACGAACAGAACATTCTAAAGCAATAATTATTAGTTCACTAATATCAGTATAATACTTTCAAAAAACGTTAAGTAAATGTACATGTAGAGCTGTGTCAAGTTTTTGTGTACTGTTGGGTATTTTTTCACGATCTTTGTATACTGTTTTGTTACTGCTTAATCAATAAAATAAGCTGTCCAACATATAATCCAAGTCATTTACCATTTTCAAGTGTCTCAAGGAGTGTCTGCTATATCTGTCAGTACTTGATTTTCTGTGATTAAAAAATGAACTCTAAAATAGCGAAATATTAACATGGTGCAAGCTGTAAAAGACAAATAAGGTTATGAAACAAAAATAAGTTAGATTATGGTGAACTGATAAAAAGTACAATAAAAATTAAATATAATTAAAATGTGTTCTTTCTTGTTCAATCTCCAGGCAAAGAATGGCACACGTAAGCTACTTGGTGTTTTGGAAGTTCTCAGCAACACGCTTCTTTACAACCAAGAATTGGACTCGAACACCACCGTGCTTCACACAGACACTGTTTCACTGGCCGTAACTAAGGTTATGCGAGAAGACCTGGCATCAGAAGCGTTCACGCTAGGACAGGTTGGTCCGGAGGCAGGTGTTTCCTTGGTTCAAGAGATGGCGCTTGATGTGGACTCTGATGTGGGAGTGCAGGTAGTCATTTCAAATGGGAAATTATTTAAGCCTCGTTTTAGGAAAATTGGGCTAACTGCATGTGCCTAAAGTGTCATCCCAGATTAGCCTGTGCAGTCCGCACAGGCTTATCAGGGACGACACTTTCCGCTTAAACTGGAATTTTGGTTAAAAGAGACGTTCTTTCAAGAAAAAATACATAAAAGTGGAAAGTGTTGTCCATGATTAGCCTGTGTGGACTGCACAGGCTAATCTGGGACAACACTTAACGCACATGCATTAAGCCCAGTTTTCCCAGAAAGAAGCTTATTTAAAGGATTGAACATGAAGCGGAACAGATGTTCTAACATTGTCACAATAGTGTAGCTGATATGGTGTTCACCTGTGCAAGTCAGACATCCAAGTTGCGCTCCTTCTCAAGAATGATTCTAAAGATATTTGTAACAAAGCTAAAAGTGTAGCTGTTATAACATTATATAGATTTTTCTGCGATATAATTAGAGGGTTAGTCAAAATCGTAAGTATCCACAAATATTAGTGTTTTTATAATCCTGAAAAATATTCTTAATCCAAACACGAACAAGTTTAAATTACGATGCTATTTTCTTTCTCATACATGTTCAGAATCTTCATGAACATTCTTTCTATACAGTATAATTTTCTACCTTTGGCATCGATCGTTCATAAACCAACAAACAAATCCCATAGTCCCTGCAAAAATCCATAATACTTTATAAACTTATTAAATTACCATCTTTAATCTAGCATTAACAATGATATTATCCTCCATAACTCTAAGAGGTTATTTACAAATCTGTGTAAGGACTCTCTGACAGAGGTTAATCGTTTGCACCTTGTGATAGCTGGGATTGGATGGAGTGGCTGTGTTTTGAGCCTTTCCCCCTCAGAAGTAAAGTGAAAACGGCTTTTTCAACCAGCATAAAACCAGAAAAGCCTTCGAGTAACTCCCAGGCAGTTCAGGTTTAATGCTGTTTGCTGCTCATCGGTATATTAGATTTAAAATGAAGCCTTGAAAACTACAATCTAGTAAGTAAGGCCTTCAATTTAATTTGATTTTCTTAGGGACAACACACATGTCAAAATGCGTATCTAAGTGGTAACGGGTTAACACATGTCAATTTGAAGAATTTAATAAGAGCACAATTGATATACTTTTAGACTTTTATGATTTTACTTTATTATCTCAAACATTGGTATACACATTAAAACAAATAATAAAATCAACAACTTAGAAGTTATATTGCGCTAACACATTCTAAACATGTTTTCATTACAATTGAACAATGTTAGTATTTATGTTGACTGATAGCTTATGATTACTTTTATAGTTCAGCATTTTAGTTGATGTTTCCAACTTCTCAATATGGACTAATAAATGACTCATGTACTTCAATAACTTGAGTATTTCTGTTATTTCGGTGCAAACTTGTGTTAAAGAAGTTTTACTGTATTTGCTACTCAGATAATATACATGAAGACCAATCCATACACATGGGATGACACAGCCCGGCAGGTCAATCTACCGGTGCTCTCTGTTGAACTACGGACCCCTGATCTGACCCCTGTGACCATAGATGACCTCACCATGCCGGTCACTGTCAGCATCCCTATCACAGGTCAGATAGCACACTTCCAATGTTATCCATTACATGAAGCTTATTTCAATGTGTAACAAAGTAGAAGGGTTATACTGGAATCACCATGGACCTGATACATTTACCCATGTTTTCATGCTTACCTGTAACCTGGGTCTGTAATCACCAACCCATTCTTAGACTTAATAATAAAGAATATACTTTGAACTGAGAAAAATACGTCCAGCTTTTGCATATATATAGGCTTCCACTGGCGATAATGTCATTTACAAAATGATTTACATGAAGAATGATGTAGATGGAGGTATTTAACTCAACAATTGTCTTAAAATTGAAGCAATTTTTTAATTCTCCAATTTAAAGAATGTTCTTTATTCTTAGTCTTAAGTCTAAGAATTGTTTGGTGGATATGGGCCCCGTACCTTTCAGAGTCAGTGACTGAAGACAATCATACCATGATATTACATATGAAGAAAATAGGCGCTGATATAATAGTGGATACCTCCGAGGTCAACGTGTTGACCTTCAATTTCACCATTCAGCCGTACCAGACCACGGTCCTCACCATCGACATCCTTGCAAACCTGAGCAATGTGCTTCTGTACAATAGTCCTGATAATAAACCCAGTTATAAGGAAGTTGCTGCTTTAGGTGCATTATATCCTGAACAAGCAGAATTGTTGCAGACCTTCTCAGATTATCAACTGACCTCCAATAATTCATGGAGGAGTTTAAAGTCATTGTATTTCACCTATAATAACACGAAGAAACTGAATTGCACTGGTGAGTTTAATTTTGGCATGAGTGTGAAAATGGATGAGAACAGAACCCTAGATGAGTTGAGGGCCCTTGATCCTGAATGCCTTGGTAATAAGTCACGGTTGGTGTGCAAAGCCAGGCTGGAGGTACCACTGAGGTTGAAGTCGCATAGTTTGGATTGCAACTTCTGGAACAAAACGGCTGAAACTTGGGACCAGCAGGGATGTGAGGTGGGCAGTGTTTTTTCTCACCATTTTTATGAATGAGGCCGTCTCCCTTTGGATTGGGAAAAATCACAGCATTTTGACTAAAATTGGGAAATTAGAGTTGTTGTTTTGCTAACAAATGCTTTAAAATTGAGAATAAGTGTTTTCAATATTACTGGTATATTTACTAAGGTTCAACTTATAGAGCTGGATGGGAGATGAACTTAAGGTTGAAATCTAAAAAAAAAAATAAAAAAAAATAGGTCCCATTTGGGAAAAATAGATACTTTTTTTCCATTGGGAATGAGGTCAATACGTATTCGGCCTCAAATTTGAACGGAAAAAAACACTGGTGGGTACAGGTTTTTCGTCTTTGTTTTTGTTCAGATGTGTTGTGAATACCATGGGGGGAATTTAGTGATCATAACGATGGTCCTATTTTAGCCGTGTTTAAGAGGAAATTAAAGGAATTCCGAATTTCCAAGCTACTAAACCATAATAAAATTAGTTGCTCATATAAAGATTTTGTATCTATTTGGCGACATGTTGTACTTAATGTGGCGTCGTCTTGTATAATTTTTTTTATCTTGGCTGTTTTGAAATTAAAATATCAATATTATCTTCAGATACTTATATTTGCTGATGCGTGCTTGACCAACAATTTATTTATAATCAATGTAAAAAGTATTAAACAGATTCCTTTAAAATATGATATTATCCAGTTGTTCTATCACTTAAAAAGTGTTGTTTTTTTATGTATTTCCTGTATTGTGTTACATGAGTTTAACCCTTTCCCGCTCAGAAGTATAGTGAAAACTGCTTTTGCAACCAGCATAAAACCAGAACAGCCTGCAAGTTACTCGCAGACTGTTCAGATTTTATGCTGTTTGCTGCTCATCAGTATCTTAGGGTTGGAAATAAAGCCTTTAAACCTTGAATCTAGTAAGAAAGGTCTTTAATTGTATGTGATTTTCTAGGGAACAAAAAAAGGGAAAAAGGCGTATCTGAGTGGTTAAGAGTTAAAATTGTATTCTAACAACCATATCATATGTCAGTATTTGTATTTTAGTTTCTTGTGTCTGTGTTTTAGGTGTCTCCCTACAGCTCAGCCACTCAGCTGCAGTGTTTATGCACACACATGACAGCATTCTCTGGGGGCGTGTTTGTTGTGCCAAACTCGGTACAACCCATAGGTGATGCGGTCTTGTTCCTGACATTTTTTGACAACCCTGTTGTAATCACAACAGTGATCATAGTCTGGATTCTCTACCTTTTCTTAATACATTGGGCAAGGCAGGCTGATAAACATGATCAGGAAATAGTAAGTTATTTAAACCTATTTATTTAAGCTTGATTGCATCGATGGCTTATTGCAATGCTCTCGAGTCTGTTTCCTCGAACTAAGAACCAGTACTTGGTGCCTTTTGGGCAAATCTAAAGAACGCTCCCATAGTGGGTATCGAACCTGTGACCTCCCAGTCGCTAGACGGACACCATATGCACTACGCCACTATATCTTATTACAGTAACTTTCTTGAGCTCACAGTTATCAAGGATGAGCTTTTCTGGTCAGTAAGTTTCTCGCCATCTGTCTTTGTTGTGTGTTGTCAACAATTTTTATCATCTTTGCGAATGATTCGTGTTTTTGTGCCAAGCTAATGTGTTAGTGGTATTTGAAACTTACCTGGTATTATATTTATTCTATATTATATACTTATGTTGTAATTTCGAAAATTAACACTTGAAAAATGGAATAAAACTTGACATGCATTAAATGATATCATACTACATCTTTATTATGATTGTGACAGCTCTATCTGGAAATGCTGAAATAAAGCTATGTTTATTGCATATGTCAATAGTAAAAGGCTGATTATAGAATAAAATCAACAATCAAACATGTACACGACTGAGGTAAGCCTTACTGAATAATGCTGTGAGCCTCGCTCTGTAAAAAGGGGGTTTAATGCATGTGCCTAAAGTATCGTCCCAGATTAGCTTGTGCAGTCTGCACAGGCTAATCAGGGACGACACTTGCTGCCTAAACTGGGTTTTTGCTGTGAATAGACTATTTAAACGAAAAATACAGTAAAAGCGGAAAGTGTTGTCCCTGATTAGCCTGTGCGGACTGCACAGGCTAATCTGGGACAACACTTTACGCACATGCATTAAACCCCCTTTTCACAGAGCGAGGCTCATGCTGTTCATGTGCTGGTTGCAGGCAAGTGTGGTGTGGTGTGGAGACGACAGTCAGCACTACATGTATCTGGTATGTGTCGTCACAGGCTGGTGGACCTCTGCAGGGACCACAGCTAACGTTTTCTTCTCAATCTCAGGTATTTCCAGATTTTAAGCATAACCCTTTCCCACTCAGATAAGCATTTGGACGCATGTGTAGTCCCTTAGAAAATCTAATTAAATTAAAGACCTTTCTTACCAGATTCAAGTTTTAAAGGCTTCATTTCCAACCCTAAGATGCTGATGAGCAGTAAACAGCATAAAAGCTGAACAGACTGCGATTTACTCACAGGTTGTTCTGGTTTGATGCTGATTGCATATAGCCATTTTCACTTTGCTTCTGATCGGGAAAGGGTTGAAACAAAAGTTGTTCATTGGAACTCATTAAAAACTGGTTTTCTTGCAAATTTACAAGCGAACAAATAAAGATGGCCTCAGTCCATGGGTTCAAGTATTTTAATTCAAGCTAGAGTAATCCCTTATCTTTTGTTAGAATGCAATATTCAAGTTACCAGTTCTTTGTACCTGAGTTTTTGCAAAAGGTTACTTGTACCATTTGATTAGTTGAGTTCCAATGAGATGGTCTGATGTATCTAATACAGACAGATCTCCGGTATTTTTTTTACCATTATTTTCTTTTTTCACACAATTAAATATTGTAAGTAGCCTGGGAGTGTACATCCATCTACTAAAAACTGTAACAGCCAACTTATCTCCTTTACATTGACTAGGTATGTCTGATTTGTTTTTGGACTTTAGTGAATATGTCCGTTTGGCCGGTGCCAGTTACTAAACATATGTGTTACAGTCAATACAGAATAAGCATCACTTGATCATGCTCAAAAGATGTATATTCAAGTATAATATATATAAATATACGTACCGATATGTGTTCCTTTATCAAGATGATAATGCTACAAAACAGACATCTAGATATGTTTACTGTACCAAATTGCATAATGATTTAAGGCGCGGATCATGTCAGCCCAAGACGCAAGCTGAATACAGGCGTTCGGCCATGTTTTCAGACTGGATACGAAGACTGGTTTATTTTCACGACAGAGCTTTGTCTTGGTGACCTGAAAGAAATATGTCTGTGGCACGACAACTCCGGAACCAGTCCACATTGGTTAGCAATTTCATTGAATTTTTTTCTGGTGTGCTTTTTTTGCAATCAGTGTTTTCACTCAAAATTGAGTTGTTGATTTATTGTTGTTGTTTTTTTGTAAAAAAATTATGTTCATGGAAAATGTTTGAATTTATAATAATCTAGAACATTCAATGCTAAATACCTGAGAAATGAGCATCTGATGCTACAGTGCTTTAGCAGACTTATCTGCAAACACTTGGAGAATCTCACTTTGCAGTTCATGATCTGAGATGTTTTGTGTCTCCAGAGCATTGTTCTGTTTAGTTTAAAATCTATTTATTTTAGCTCCATTGCATTGGAAGCCTTTGGCTTATGAAACGCTCTCGAGTCCATTTCCTGGGATAAGAACCAGTACTTGGTGTCTTTGATGGAGACCTAAAGAACGCTCCCACAGTGGGGATCGAACCGGTGACCTCACGGTCGCTAGGCAGACAACATATCCACTACGACACTGCAACCTTAGTGTTCTGTTTGTTCTCAAGGTACCTCAGTCAGGTGTATGTCAAGGACCTGCAGAGTGGACAATCCTGGACATTCCTCTGTAAAGACTGGCTGGCGGTGGACCGCGGGTCAATACAGCGTACATCAGCCACTCTAACAGCCGTCACCCAAGAAGAACTCAGAAACAAACGACAACACAATTTTGTTGTGAAGTCCACCCAGGATCTTAGAGACGGACACTTGTGGATTAGCATATTCTCAAAACAGGCCCGGAGCACATTTACACGTGTTCAGAGGCTCACCTGTGCACTATCTCTCTTATTGACGACCATGCTGACGAATATAATGTTCTATGGGATACCAACGGACGACCCTGAAGACCAAGTGGGTGGGGCTGGGGGCGTGGTCATCTCGCTGTCAGACATCATCATTGGGATTCAGAGCAGCCTTATAATGTTTCCCGTGAATCTGTTTATAGTTCAACTGTTTTTAAAACTGAAGCCGAAACCGAATGAGTTTGAAATTCAGGCAATGGATTGTGATTTCCAGGAATCAAAGATTGCCGTACAGACCATTATTGATGACTCAAAAGTGCATGGAAGGAAAAACCTCAGGAGGTTGATTGGAAAGGTGAAGCCGTACAGAAAACTAATGAAGCAGCACAGAAAAAATATGGAAAACAAAACCAAACGGGAGGTGCCTAATTTATCAGAGCAGTCCAATTATTGTGGTGAGTAATACCTACCTGTGGTATCATGATTTCTATGCATGTACATGCTGGATGTGTTTAAACATGTTTATGTTAAATGTGTGATTTTATGTTAAGAATAACTGAAAATTTTAATTCAATGCATTTTAACAATAATGCATATCATTATATTGTAATTGCTACCTGTTAGCTTTGACTAACTTAGTAGTATTTTTTATAATTAACTTTTTATGCTCCCCATATATATATATGGGGGAGCATATAGTCGCCGCTTCGTCTGTCCCTCCGTGCCTTTTGTCCGGGCTATTTCTCAGCAACTAATGACCAGAATTCAATTAAACTTTATGGGAAGCTACACTACCAATGGGAGATGTGCATATTATCAGCGGGTTCTGGTCGAATGAATTTTCACAGAGTTATGGCCCTTTGAATTTTTTTATTAACTGTACATATAGTGCAATTTTTCTTGTCCAGGCTTTTTCTCAGAAACTAATGACCGGAATTCAATGAATCTTTATGGGAAGCTTCACTACCAAGAGGAGATGTGCATATTATCAGCGGGTTCTGGTCGGATGATTTTTTACAGAGTAATGGCCCTTTGAAATTTTCCATTAACTGTACATATAGTGCAATTTTTCTTTTCCGGGCTATTTCTCAGCAACTAATGACCGGAATTCAATGAAACTTTATGGGAAGCTTCACTACCAAGAGGAGATGTGCATATTATCAGCCAGTTATGGTTGGATGATTTTTCACAGAGTTATGGCCCTTTGAAATTTTCCATTGTACATATAGTGCAATTCTTGTCCGAGCTATTTCTCAGCAACTTATTATGGGAATTCAATGAAACTTTATGGGAAGCTTCACTACCAACAGGAGATGTGCATATTATCAGCCAGTTATGGTCGGATGATTTTTCACAGAGTTATGGCCCTTTGAA
>VMBQ01004393.1:27075-40104 GCA_007657795.1 Dreissena rostriformis | reverse complement strand
TAAAAATGTTAAAGTTGTTATAACTTTGGTATGCTTGGACCTAGAGTCTTGAAACTTGACATGAAGGTTGGCCAGAACTAGTAAGTAACCACTGGACATTTCAAGGTCATTCATTTGAAGGTCAAGGTCACTGTGACCTTGAATGTAAAAATGTTAAAGTTGTTATAACTTTGGTATGCTTGGACCTAGAGTCTTGAAACTTGACATGAAGGTTGGCCAGAACTAGTAAGTAACCACTGGACATTTCAAGGTCATTCATTTGAAGGTCAAGGTCACTGTGACCTTGAATGTAAAAATGTTAAAGTTCTTATTTCATGTTATAACTTTGGTATGCTTGTACCTAGAGTCTTCAAACTTGAAATAAAGATTGGCCAGTACTAGAAGATGACCACTGGTCATTTCAATGTCATTCATTTGAAGGTCAAGGTCACTGTGACCTTAAATGTTAAAATGTTAAAATTGTTATAACTTTGGTATGCTTGGACATAGAGTCTTCAAACTTGACATGAAGGTTTGCAAGCACACTTAGATGACCACTGGTCATTTCAAGGTCATTCATTCTAAGGTCAAGGTCACTGTGACCTTGAATGTAAAAATGTTAAAGTTCTTATAACTTTGGTAGGTAAAAATGTTAAAGTTCTTATTCCATGTTATAACTTTGGTATGCTTGTACCTAGAGTCTTCAAACTTGACATAAAGGTTGGCCAGTACTAGAAGATCACCACTGCTCATTTCAATGTCATTCATTTGAAGGTCAAGGTCACTGTGACCTTCAATGTTAAAATGTTAAAATTGTTATAACTTTGGTATGCTTGGACCTAGAATCTCAAACTTGACGTAAAGGTTTGCAAGCACACTTAGATGACCACTGGTCATTTCAAGGTCATTCATTTCAATGTCATTCATTTGAAGGTCAAGGTCACTGTGAACTATTTTGACCTTTGAACAATATTTCAGTAATTTAAGTATTGCATTGACAAAAACACGAAAGGTACTTTCCTGTCATTTAAATAAAAAATCCGGCTTCAATGCGGTCATCTCCGACCGCGGAACTCTTGTTCTTTCTGTAATGCATTAAGCAACATACCCCAAGTCATCTTTAAAAATGCTTTATGTATTCTATATACATAAACACCACAGCGCTGTTGTGTTTGGGAGAGGAGGAGAAGACGGAGGACATATGGCGGGGAGTGGGAAATCTTCTTTGTCCAAGTTGAAAATAATAGGGATGCAGCATTGTGTTATACAACGATGCGAACCCAAATAGTGCATGAAATTATCATTTCTCATATGGAATGTCCACTCCCATTTTTTTCAAAGTAATACATAATGTGTTTGTGCGTGTGTCCCTTTATAGTGCTTGAGTGTTGCTACGTTTCTTATTTTTAACAATAAGTTTTATATTTTGTTATGTACACTCAAATATTTTATATTATATATATTTTTTGCATTAACAAGCATTCCTTTATAAACATATTGCAATTTCCATCAATGCTATACATTCCATATCATAGGATATAAAGGCCAAGTCAGCCTGTCTTGTAAGAGTCCCTTTAAACCAGAATAGCCTATCAACATTTGCCATTTTGCTATTAATAACATACCCTGACTTAAATTTTCTATCCAAAAGTGTGGTATGGTTGTTGTTTACAAAACGCAATATTGAGATATAAAATGTGTGATTTGAATGTGTGGAATGAAAACTGCGTCTAAATAAAATAATAACATACCATGTATTTCAATCAACAAAGAACAAATTAATGTTAGGTAATAACATGCCATATAAGGACAAATTAAGCATGATTTGATGTAGTATCACTTATATCCCAGTACACAATTAAGAGTGGGTTTTGAATATACAGGTACCTGTTTGTAATAGATATTTCCTATATTTCTTGTATTGTGTCAATACTGGCATATATAATGTATAAAATGCATTTTGAAAAGTGCTGTTTATGTAATGATATATAAACTCTATAAACATTCTTTTTATATATGCAATTCACTTCATATCAAACTTTTTATTTGATGGACTAGGGAATAAGATCAACAAATAAACCTTTGTTTTCAATTTAATTATTTAGAAATGTAAGCGTTAAACCTTTATTTCACAATCAAGATTTACAATGTACGGGGATTTCAATTGAAGCAGAATTCTGCTTTTTGATGCAAGCATTTAGGAACTTTCTCACTTTTGACTCCTTCAAATTATCCTCCTTGCATAATTTTTATCCAAATTTCACCAAGAAGCTATCTCTCAAAAATAGTTTATATCATGCGATTCGTGCTGTAAGCATAGTATTGCATTAAAGTTTATGCAAAACAACGAATTCAAAGTATCATACAAATATGCAGAAAAAAACCCTCTTGACTTCAGTATTTTGACCCCTGAAAATTCATTTGACTCCTGATTTGCAAAATCTATTGAAATCCCTGAATTTTATTTTATGTATATGTTGTTAAAGATATTTCTTGTCTTCAGATGATGATGATCAGTTTCTACGGTCTGTGTGTGAACAGAAGGAGGCACATATTCCCTACTCAGAACCCCTCTCGCAGAAACTGATGAAAAAAATGAAACAAAGACACAAGGTTGTTTCTTTAGGTCCGCTAAGAAAAAGGGGCATCGTCCTACTGTTCGTTTTTGTTCCTGTTCTTAAAATCCAGTCTCAGCCATAACATGGCCATATATTGTAATACTTGGCACAAATGTGTAGCCTGTTACACCCGTCTCATTACCTCAAAAGTCAAGGTCTCACTTAGAGGTCGAAGAACAAATTTGGCCATAAAACCACTTGAAACTTCTTATATAAGCCATACCTTTGGCATGTATGTATGGATTTTAAAATAAATTGGCACAAATGCAATTCATGTTACGACAATGTGTTGCGTGTTAATCTAAGCCACTTATCTCAAAGATCAATGTCACACTAAGGAGTTCAAAGGTCACATTTGGCCATAAAACAGCTTATCAGAATTGTAACTTTGTTATTCACCATGCCATTTTTAAAATACAACTAGAGACCACCATAAGAAGACGGCATTTTGTATGTAAAACCAGCCTCCCTACCTCAGAGGTCAAGCTCACATTTAAAGGTCAAAGGTCATAAAACAGCTCGTCCAGTCTGTAACTTTGTCACTCAGCATGCAATTTTTAAATAACTTACCACACATGACTACATTGAGGATAATGAGTATCGTGTGTATACAACGTCTCATCACCTCAAATGTTAAGGTTAAATTAAGAGGTCGAAAGTAAACTTTTTCCATAATTTAATAAACAGCCTGTTTTGACATGTTTTGGAACAAAAGTGGAATGTGAGAGCATCGATGCCCTATGGACACATGTCTAGTTTTTGCCCTTTTTAATGACCAGTAAAAAGCTCTCTTACAGTGTATAACTCTGAATTTTACCAGAAATAATGTGATTATTAAATACTGGTATTCAGCCATTATGTGCTGAAGTACTATGTTCACTTGTAGGTAATTTTGTCCTGGGTGTTTTGGGTGTCATTGAGTTTTGGATGAAGATTGCACCTTCCTGTTATTCTATAGCTGGAAAGGCATAAGTTAAAGAGTTAAAAGACAGGGTTGTGTTTTATTATTAAGTTTATTATACCAGATACCAGGGTGGATAGCTTAATTGGGAGAGCGCTGGACTACAAATCTTAGGGTCGCAGGTTTTATTCCTGGCCAGGCCACAATAACACATGTGTACAGATTTGATTGGTCATGAATTCTTTTTTATGGACATTCTTCCCTTCCTCTGATTCAAGTTGGGCAGTTGTAAGTTACTGGCATAAGTGTGTGGACTTAGTACTGGTAAACCAGCTATCACAGGACAAATGTGAGTTGGTTAACTGACCGCCGTGATATGACTGAAATACTGTTGAAAATGGCGAAAGATCCAACTAAACAAAAACACAAAACAATGTTGCTAGTATATGACTTTATTTCTGATTTTTTGAGTTTTCATGAAGCATCTTGATTAAGTTCACAAATATTTTCATGTATGTGCAACATTTTAAAACATTTTATGTTATCTGCAAATGCCTTTGTATGTTTGTCCTATTTGTTAACTAACTCTTCTTTACAGGGGTCCCTTTAAAAATGTATTATGATCAGCACCTTAAATAGTCTTGCAGGAATAGGGGATATTGGAGTCACTCTGTTGGTCATTGGTTGGTGATCTGTCAACAAACAATGTAATTGAACCTTGCTCTCTAAAAAGGGGGTTTAATGCATGTGGCTAAAGTGACACTTTCCACCTAAACGGGATTTTTCTAAGAAGAGACTTTCATTGAACAAAAATATCATAAAAGCGGAAAGTGTTGTTCCTGATTAGCCTGTGCGGACTGCACAGGCTAATCTGGGACGACACTTTACGCACATGCATTTAACCCCGTTTTCTCAGAGTGCCACTCAATTTTTTGTGTGGATTGAACTACTTCCACACTTGAATCGGAACTTAAAATATATCATCACAATGAAGTGTACACTTTTGTTGACATTTTATTCATGCCCGATTTTCAACACATCCCTGGCTTATTTGTCTGTGAATAAAGCTTCGAAACAGAAACTGGATATAAGTCACACTTATGACTTATCTCGAGTTTCAAATGGAATTATACAGTTATGAAAATTCCAAACTTAACGATAAGGATTACATTTTTCGTGAGATGCTTTCTGAATATCCTGCCCAGTTACTCTGTCGGTAAAAATGCGTTATTGTGTATTTGCAGCTAGAAGGGCTGATAGATATGTGATACTGTGAGTTGTCCTAAAATTTTTCATGAGATGCTTTCTGAATATCACCCCAGATGCTCTGTCGGTAAAAACTCACCCCAGATAATATTAAATAAAAGTAAAATGTGTTATTGTGTATTTGCAGTTGGAATGGCTGATGGATGTGACACTGCGAGACATTGTACTCTACTTGCTGTACCTGGCCTTGCTGCTGGTTGTTGTCTACGGGCATCGCGATGTGCTGCCAGCCTACCAGAACACGGTGGCCCTTGAAGATATCTTTGTTAATTCTGGCTCTCTGGAGGAGGCAAGTACCAGTCGTAGTCCCCATCCCAAACAAATTATTTACTTTAAACCTATTTATTTTAGCTTGATTGCATTTAAAGTTCTTACAACTTTTTTTAAACGTTCTCGAGTCTGTTTCCTGGGCCTAAAACCAGTACTGGGTGTCTTTGGCGAGAGCTGTGAAGAATGCTCCCACAGTGGGGATCTAACCCGTGACCTCCCAGTCGCTAGGCGGGCACCATATCCATTACACCACGGCGACGTGTATTTGATTTTTACAGCCTACTTTTAAGCCTTTTTTTGGTTCTCCAAAGAAAAAATTATTTAGAGGTCTCATTAATAAAAGTTCAGTTTTTGAATTGTTTGAGGATTGATTGTAAAACTGAAGAATGATGAATGTGCTTAACATTAACCTATCAGGCACACTAGTTTTTGTATGTTAACCTACTCGTAATCTGAAACGCCAAACATACTAGTTAACCCTTTCCCACTCAGAAGCAAAGTGAAATGGCTATATGCCAAGTAAAATGGCTATATGCAAACAGCATAAAACCAGAACAGCCTGCGAGTAACTCGCAGTCTGTTCAGGTTTTAAGCNCTCTAATTCAAATTGTATTCATCCGATCTTCACCAAACTTGGTCAGCAGTTGCATCTAGTTGATATCTAGGCCAAGTTCGAATATGGGTCATGCCGGGTCAAAAACTAGGTCATAGGGTCAATAAGTGCATTTTCAAAGGGGCCACTTTGTCCGGACTCTAATTCAAATTGTATTCATCCGATCTTCACCAAACTTGGTCAGCAGTTGCATCTAGTTGATATATAGGCCAAGTTCGAATATGGGTCATGCCGGGTCAAAAACTAGGTCACCAGGTTACTTAGTGCATTTCAAGCATTTAGCATGGTGTCCGCTCTCTAATTGAAGTAGTTTTCATCTGATCTTCACCTAATTTGGTCAGATGATACATCTAAATGATATCTAGGTCAAGTTCAAATATGGGTCATGCCGGGTCAATAACTAGGTCTTGAGGTCACTTAAAGCCTTTCAAGCATTGAGCATGGTGTCCAAAACCTTCGAACGGGCGTATCTTGTGACAGTTTGGCACTCTTGTTCATGAGATGCTTTCTGAATATCCTGCCCAGTTACTCTGTCGGTAAAAATGCGTAATTGTGTATTTGCAGCTAGAAGGGCTGATAGATATGTGATACTGTGAGTTGTCGGTATTTAAGTCCTAAATTTTTTCATGAGATGCTTTCTGAATATCACCCCAGATGCTCTGTCGGTAAAAACTCACCCCAGCTAATATTAAATAAAATGTGTTATTGTGTATTTGCAGCTGGAATGGCTGATGGATGTGACACTGCGGGACATTCTGCTGTACTTGCTGTACCTGGCCGTGCTGCTGGTTGTTGTCTACGGGCATCGCGATGTTCTGCCAGCCTACCAGAACACGGTGGCCCTTGAAGATATCTTTGTTAATTCCGGCTCTCTGGAGGAGGCAAGTACCAGTCGTAGTCCCCATCCCTAACAAATTATTTAATTTAAACCTATTTTTTTTAGCTTGATTGCATTTAAAGTACTTACAACTTTTTTGAAACGTTCTCGAGTCTGTTTCCTGGGCCTAAAACCAGTACTGGGTGTCTTTGGCGAGAGCTCTGAAGAATGCTCCCCCAGTGGGGATCTTACCCGTGACCTCCCAGTTGCTAGGCGGGTACCATATCCATTACACCACGGCAACGTGTATTTGATTTTTACAGCCTACTTTAAAGCCTTTTTTTTGTTCTCCAAAGAAAAAATTATTTAGAGGTGTCATTTATAAAAGTTCAGTTTTTGAATTGTTTGAGGATTGATTGTAAAATTGAAGAATGATGAATGTGCTTAACATTAACCTATCAGGCACACTAGTTTTTGTATGTTAACCTACTCGTAATCTGAAACGCCAAACATACTAGTTAACCCTTTCCCACTTAGAAGTAAAGTGAAATGGTTATATGCAAAGTAAAATGGCTCTATGCAAACAGCATAAAACCAGAACAGCCTGCGATTAACTCGCAGTCTGTTCAGGTCTTATGCTGTTTGCTGCTTATCAGCATCATAGGGTTGGAAATTAAGCCTGTAAAACTTGAATCTAGTAATAAAGGTCTTTAATTTACTTTGATTTTCTAAGGAACTGCAAGAGCGTCCAAGTGCGTATCTGAGTGGTAAAGGGTCATCATGAATATATCAGGCACACTAGTTTTTGCATGTAAACTTACTCCCAATCTGAAACGCCAAACGTACTAGTAAACAGCACGTTGTGTATCCTGATATCAGGTCAACAAAGTGGAGACGTTCTACCAGTACCTGTATGATGTGGCCATTCCCAGCCTAGCAGACTTGGCTATCTCTGACCACGAGTATGCCACACCCTTCTCCAGTCACTTCCTGCTAGGGCCTTGGAGACTAAGACAACTCAGGGTGGCAAAAGGTACTGGTTAAATGAAGTTATCAGTCCGTTATCGGTTTCATCTGAGGGGATTATAGTTTTAACTTCATGTCTGTCTGTCTGTCCGTCAATGCGTTCCTCTGCAGAATTTGTTCCTGCAATTTTTAAAAAAGTGCTGAAAATAAATGGATGAAATGTAACATTGTAACAACTCATCAATTACTTATGATATTATCATGAAACTTTGTATACTCTTGAAGCCTAAGGTTTTCATAGGTCTTTCTGTCAATGTTTTCCTCTGTTCTTCCGTGTGTTTGTCTGTTTGTTTGTAAGAACTGAAATAACTAGGAAAGAACATGTCATAAAACTGGACCCTGTGATTTCTCAGAAAGTCACTGAAGATTGTTGGACGAAACTTACAATGTGTTAATTATGCAAGATCTTTTGATTTTGCTTCTGAGGTCAAAGGTGGTGTCATCGATATGTTTCAGGCTCGTGCTATAAAGGCGCCGAGAAAATATTCAAGAGATTCGAAATCTACAACGTACAATGTTCCAACGTGTACTCACTAGGGGCCCAAGACACCGGCAATTACAACATGACCTGGTGTCAGTCCTTACCTGAGGATTTGTCGCTGGAGTCACCGTGGATACACCAATCGGCATGGCAACTGAAGACGCTACCTACCGTTGGAAAACGGGCGACGTACGCGGGTGGAGGATATGTAGTCCTTCTTCCTCTGGATTCGGATCTTCATCCAGGTTCGCAACCTTACAAAGGAATAAGCACTAAAGTTTTTGGACACTAAATTTTTGGATACCGGTACCTGTTTTTACCCCAAATAATTATATTTCGTAAATTGACAACAAATTACGTTTAATGGTTTAATTAGGTGATCTACTGAATTTTGTTTTCACGTAAAGAAAATTAATTTTCTTCCAGATGGTTTTTTATGCCCCCTAAGGTGGGCATACAGTGCGTCTGTCTGTCTGTCCGTCCATCTGCAATTCCGTCACACTTTGCGTTTAGGTTTTGAAAAATGTGGGAAAAGAGGGATATGTCATCCTATGGTGACAAGCCTTGTTTAAGGATTTAAATTTATTAGAATTGTTTAAGTTTGTGTATCTCCATAAGCAAAGTTAAGTGTGTTTGTATCTCTTCTTTACAGGAATTATTGAAGACATGTGGAACTCAGACTGGATAGATGAGTACACCCGAGCAGTCCTGCTAGAGTTCACATTGTACAATCCAAATGCAAACCTTTTCACTGCGGCTGTGATAATGTTTGAGTACCTGAACACAGGCGAAGTCGTACCATCCCACCAGTTCCAGTCCACCAAGCTGTTCCATTATTCTACACATTTATCTATCTTCGTTGCTATGTGTGAATTGCTCTTCTTTGCCTTTAACGTAGCATTTGCGTACATCGAGTGGAACAAATTAAAAGTTTTAGGCAAAAGAGCCTACTTCAGCGACTTTTGGAGTTACATTGAAATCATGCAAATTTGCTTGTCCTATTCTGTAATTGGACTTTTTTTCCATCGAATGATTTCAGTGAACAGCGTGATAGATGATTATCGGGCTAGTAGTATGTCATTATTCATCAGTTTTCAAGCAGCATTATTCTGGGACTCTGTCCTTGTGTACCTGATGGCCTTTTTGGTGGGCCTTGTCACCTTGAAATCGTTCAAGCTGCTTCATTTCAACAAGAGGACATTCATGCTAATGGACACTGTTAAGTATACAAAAGGCATGCTACTCAGTTTCATGTTCATGGCTTGTGTATTTGTGATCGGGTTCGGGCATTTCTGCTATCTTGCTTTTGGCAAGGTGCTTTCTGATTATAGAAGTTTTCTCAGAAGTGTTATTTCAATCTTCAACTTTGCCCTCGGAACTTCAGACTTTCCTGGGCTCGAGCAAGCTGACAGGGTATTGGGACCAATCTTCTTTGTTGGATTTGTGTTTATCGTAGGCTTCTGCTTCATGACTGTATTTGCAGCCATTCTCGATTTTGGGATCAACGAGTCAAGGGCCCTGTTCATGAAAAGACAAAACAAATTTGAGCTTCTAGAATATGTCGTCAGGAAATTTAAAACCATCGCTGATTTAAAAAAGAATTGAAGTGCAGAATATTTTAGTTTAATATTAAAAGCATTTCAAATTAAAGTGTGTGCGGATTCAGGCAGGTGATTGCAATATAGCAGTACTACTTTGTACATTGTGTTGTTAGTTCTATAGTTTGCTTGTCCAATGTGTTGATAGAAATTGCGTAATATTATGCTGTTGATTAAAAATGCTTAATATACAATTATTGAATATCAGGACCATCCTTTAGCAGAAACTGATCTGTGGTAATCAAGTTTAATCTTTGTTGGTTTGTCTCATAAATTATTGATCATATTGGCTTATTTATTGTGACTCTGTTCTTTGCTGTGATAATCTGTAATGTCTATGGTACTGATATTAAATGTGTTAATATATTGTATACTGGTTATATAAGTTTTGTTTTTATAAATCATCTTTTTAATTTTAATTTGTTATCCTGTTATTTAATACTGGGTAATTTGTATGCCCCAAGCATCTACAGACGCATATGGCGACTTGTTTGTTCGTTTTTTCCATCCATACGTCCATACCAAGGAGGTTAACCCAAAATGACACTTTATGTAATTCATGTAATTTATCAGTATTTTTTTTAAAAAGCTTTCATGAATTCACGAATTAAACACAATTAACTCACGTACATGACCTGGCCTCATTTTGACCCTGGCATTGACCTATTTTTTATGAAGAAGGTCCAAATGAGTCGTTGTGTCAATAATTATTTCTACAAAGTTTTGATAATTGCATGGATAATGACTTGAAACACTATCAACACAACCACCTCACCTGGCCTCATTTTAATCTTGACATTGATCTACTTTTGGACTTATTCAGAAGGTCATCCTTCTTGGATAACCCAAAATGACGCATTTCATTTCGGCTAAAATCAATAGGGCTTGCTACAAAGCATTGCTACAAAGCCATGATACTTGTATGGACATCTATACACACTCTAAACATACCTACATCACCTGACCTCATTTTGACCTTGAAATTGACCTACTAATGCACCTAGACTTTAAAGACAATAAATTCGGCAATGCTTCCACTGGTGCATATGTGTATATTGAACACTGTATCGTGGTAATGCATGTCTTGTTATGGCTTTTTTGAATGCAAATTAAATTGTAAACACTTAAAAGTACTTCTAATTTGGTCAACATTGAATTTAATACAAATGAAAACTCTGTCATATGCTAAAATTCCGGCCAATTGTTGATGACGTATGAGCATGAATGTTGTGCTTTTAAGACACTTAACTGTGATGTCTGGTCTGATCTTGCTAAATTCTGGCAATATCATCTTTAGGCCGTATACAAACTGTTCAAAATCGGTTGAGATAAGATGAAGTATGTATGCTAATACATTCCATGTTTTGAAGAAAAACACACACATTTTAAATCAAAATATCTTCACTCATAACTGAGCTATATAAAGTCTCCAAGTGAGCCACATAATGTTGGTAGGTACATATTTTACTACGTGTGATCACATCATATGTGTCCTCAGGTGGCTTATTATGAACTTATTTTTTCATCAAAACATTTGATTAAGATGCATTTATCTTCCCACACATTCAAATAACACTATTACATCTGTGTCATGCGAAAATTAGTCTTGTGGCATATGCGACCAGCAAAGCTCAAGCCTCCTCAGTGTGCTTCCTGACAAGACTGCCTCCTCAGTGTGCAGGCTGGACTGGAGCTACGGTGGCATCATATTGCATAAGACTCATTTTCGCATGACGCTGATCTTTAAAAATCTCATTGCATCTTGTAAATGAAACATCAAACTACGAGACTTTTCGAAAGAAAATTGAAGTCACACTTGGTGGTCAAGATCCCGAACAGTTTCAGCATAATTAAAATCCAAGCAAGTTTGATGGTCCACATCCAGAGCCTTTTCAGCATGATGAAAACCCAAGCCAGTTTGGTGGTCAAGACCCCGACCTATTTCAGCATTATTCAACCTTAAGCCTGTTTGGCAGTCAAGATCCCATATTCCAGCATAATTAAAATCAAAGCCAGTGGTGGTCAACATCCCGAGCTATTTCAGCATTTTAAACTCCAAGCCAGTTTGGTGGTCAATATCCCGAGCTATTTATGCATAATTAAAATCCAAGCCAGTTTGGTGGTAAACACCCCAAGGTATTTCAGAATAATTAAAACTCAAGCCAGTTTGACGGTCAAGACCCCGAGCTATTTCAGCAAAATAAAAATCCAAGCCATTTTGGCAGTCAAAACCACGAATGATTTCAGCATAATTAAAATCAAAGCCAGTTGGTGGTCAAGACCCTGAGCTATTACACCAGTTTAAACTCCAAGCCAGTTTGGTGATCAAGATATTGAGGTATTTCATTATAACGAAAATCCAAGCCAGTTTGGTGGTCAAGACCCCGGGCTATTTAAGCACAGTTAACATCCAAGCCAGTTTGGCGATCAAGACCCCGAGCTATTTCAGAATTTAACAAGTCCTAGCCAGTTTTGCGGTCAATACCAAGAGCTACATGTATTTAAGCATAATTAAAACCCAAGTCAGTTTGGTGGTAAAGACCCAGAGCTATTTCAGCATAATTAAAACCAAGCCAGTTTGGTGGTATAACCACGAGCTATTTAAGCATAATTCAAAACCAAGCCAGTTTTGTGGTAAAGACCCCGAGCTATTTTCAGCATAATTAAAATCCAAGCCAGTTTGGTGGTCAAGACCCCGAGCAATTTCAGCATAATTAAAACCCAAGCCAGTTTGGTGGAAAAGACCCCAAGCTATTTCAGCATAATTAAAATCGAAGCCAGTTTGGCGGTCAATACTCCGAGCTATTTCAGCATAATAAAAATCCAAGCTATTTTGCGGTCAAGACCCCAAGCTATTTCAGCATTATTAAAATCCAAGCCAGTTTGGTAATCAAGACCCCCAAGCTATTTCAGCATTTTAAACTCCAAGCCAGTTTGGTGGTAAAGACCCCGAGCAATTTCAGCATAATAAAAATCCAAGCCAGTTTTGTGATGGAGACCCAGCGCTATTTCTGCATAATTAAAATCCAAGTCAGTTTGGTGGTAGAGACATCACGCTATTTCAGCACTGTAAACATCCATGACAGTTTGGTGGTCAAGACCCGAGCTAATATAGCATAATTAGTACCCAAGCCAGTTTGGTGGTCAAGATCCAGAGCTATTTTAGCATAATTAAAATCAAAGCCAGTTTGGTGGTCAAACCCAGAGTCAAGACAACGAGCTATTTCAGCATAATTTAAAGGGTTATTAGACGCATTTTTCACTGTTGAATTGAGCTGAAAAGAATTAACAGGTCAAAAGAGTTAGTTGAAATGTGGTAACTGACCAATTATCTGCAACTCATCTTGCTACCAGTTGTTTATAAAAAATATATATTATATTCGATATTTTACATGACTGTCCCAGTCCTCTAAGCCGAGAGGAACTGTCTTTTTAGGATCGGAGTTTGTGTTCGTGTGTC
>VMBQ01004393.1:0-17473 GCA_007657795.1 Dreissena rostriformis | reverse complement strand
ATTCACTTCAAATTGATACTGAACTTCTCTTATGACAATACGGTCAATCTCAACTATGCATGGCCCCATTACCAACCCTGGGGCACACCTAGGTCAAACATTCGGCGTGGGGATACGCGTCGGCCTTTGCCGCGCCATTTCTAGTTGTGAAATACTTTTCTTTCAAAACAGCACCGTATCAGTGTTTTTTGTTCACCATTTTGGGAATGGGACCGGGTCATTTGGATTGGGTAAAATCGTGTTGTTTTGACTAAAATTGGGAAATAGGTGTTTGGGTTTTTCCGCTAACAAAGACTTTAAAATTGAGAATAAAAGTTATTAATATTATATTTACTAAGGTTCAACACATAGAGCTGGATAGGAGAATTAACTGAATGTTCCATTTTATATACAAAAAAAAAAAAACATTAAAAAAACAAGAAATGTGTTTGTGGAACACTATGTCCCCTTTTGAGCGATTTTGACCCATATATTTGACCTTTGACCTCTAAGGATGACCTTGACCTTTCACCACTGAAAATGTGTAGCTCTATGAGATACACATGCATGCCAAATATCAAGTTGCTATCTTCAATATTGCAAACGTTATGGCAAATGTTAAAATTTGTGCAAACAAACCAACAAACCAACAAACAAACAGACAGGGCAAAAACAATATGTCCCCCAGTATAGACTGGGGGACATAAAAACACAACCTATTGGAATTTAAAGCAGGCATTTGAGACAAATATATGCTTTTTACATTGGGAATGGGGCTGAATTTAAGCCCAAATTTGACACACAACAAAAACAGACTTTATCTGTCATTGTCTGTTAAAGGGTAAAACGCCATACCTCTTCCTCATCCTCTATGCCCTCCCCGTCAGAGAGGTAGCCATGGGGCACCATCCAGTCATCTCCCTCCTCCTCATCAACCTTCTCTTCCTCACCCTCCTCCTAAAACACATGGGCATGACAGAACACCATAGCAAACACCTGGGCATTAAATAACACCATAGCAAACACATGGGTATGACAGAACTATATAGCAAACACATGGGTATTACAGAACACAATAGCAAATCAGTTGACGTAAAATAAATCTTTCAAAATTTAAAACTTCAGTGAAATTTGCCAAAATATGTTTGAATTCTGATAATTTTGCATTTTTTTAAGGTTGTCATTTAGAAAAAACTTGTAGGCAGATGGAAATTTCTTTGTCCTAATTCAGTCATTTGAAATATTTGTAGAATGATAAAAGTAAGCAAGGTTATTTTCTATGAATATTACTATAATACGAAGTGCATATTTGTGAATTCATACATTTGAGCGTCGCCTTGTGAAAAGGGGGTTTAATGCATGTGCGTAAAGTGTCGTCCCAGATTAGCCTGTGCAGTCTACACAGACTAATCTGGGAGGACACTTTTTCCGCTTTTATGATATTTTTCTTTTAAAGAAAGTCTATTCTTAGCAAAAATCTAGTTAAGGCGGAAAGTGTAGTCCCTGATTATCCTGTAAAGACTGCACAGGCTAATCTGGGACTACACTTTACGCACCTTTTCACAGAGCAAGGCTCATTTGGTGTGTCACCTTTGCTAGACTGGTGTGTTACCTCATCTGAAGAGACAGATTCCCCGGGTTCCTCTTCCTCCCACTCATCATCACTGTCAACCTCATAGTCAAATAGGCCCTGCAAGCAACACATTACAATTATTGTTGGGTAATAAACATATTTCTCTCATTCAGAATATCTGCCTGTAAGAAAGCCGCGTATAAATATAAACAAATATCTAACATGGTTGATTCTTCAATATCATATGGCCTGGAACTACAGCTTAATTGAATGCTTCTATACAAACAAAAATACGCAACCTTTGAACCTTAAAATAAGACCTTTTTACAGTGTACGTGACACATGATCTGTTAGTGCCACAGTGAAGAAGGGTGCCAGACGATTCGCCCCGACGCACTATCGCCCCATGCTGAAAATACCGACTTGCCCCGAGGCATTTTTTTTTTATCCGCCCTGTCCGATACTTGATATTAGTCCGCGTCTTTTGCACCCACGCTTGCCAGGCTCCTTCTTTTAAACTAAAAGTCGATTTTTGGGGACTTAGCAGTTAGGGTTAGGGTATGGAGCGAATCGGTCATCGCAGATGGGCGATGTGAAAACCTGGTGGGGCGAACTGAATTGCAGGCGGGGCGAGCCAGCATGGGGCGAAAGAATGTACATCCGTGGAGAATAATCATTATGAAGTGTTTTCAATAAGAGGCAGCCAGTTGACAATATTACCGCTTACCTTTTTTTGGCCACCTATAAAGCCTGTAGCAATCACCAGAAATGTAGGAAAAGGGCAATTTGGTTCCGTTCCTTTCCTATTATATTGTTAAGTGACTTCTGAAAAGGAGCCGACTATCTTTTGTGTTTTATGGCAAATTGAAGCCCATTGTTACTTCTTTCCACCAAAGGTTCGAACTTACAATCATTACCCATGAAATATGACCTTTATCTTTCACTAAGGACCATAGATGTGGAACATGTTACATCAGTGTTCGACACTAACGGGAGTCCGAGACTCCTGGAAATGGGACTCGGACTCCTTGTTTTTGTGTCAAGGCAGTCCGTCGGACTCCTTGAAAATCATCTTTTAATTATAAAAATATCCATTGATTTACTTTTTCGTATCTCGAATGTCCGAACTTTTGCACATCCAAAAACATATCTCACTCATCATTTTGCTTGAACACATCGACAAAAAAAACATTTTGAATTATTTATTTTCTTTCCCTGTCGCAGTCCTTAAGTGTAGTAAAAAGGGAACTCTAGAACTCCGAATCTACTCGATTGTGGCCGTTTTTTTTCTCTGCCATTTCTGCTAAATTAAACTAGCTTTCGCCAAACAGTCTCTTATCACTATAAAAATCATCATTATACCCGAAATTGTTAACACACATGCACGTTTCATGGACCCATGTAACTGAAGATAGAAAATGCGTGAATAACCACGTGTCACTATCAATCAATTATTTCAGAGGTTTATAGCAGTTTGTTGACTTTGTTATATCTACCACACTTATCTATCCCTATGGTGTATCCCTCCACGATACAATCGTTGCCAGTTACTTAAGAGACTGATGATGGCAACTGGGTGTAATCCTTGTGGAGTTTAATTGTGCTTTTCATGCATAATACTAAAAAACATTTTTCAACACGTTAAGCGTTTTTACAAATAATCATTTAAATCATTACACAACTGTAAATGTTTTGTTGAATTATCCATAATTCAAAATTTATTCCCAAACACACTTCCGAATTTTTATGTTAATGCGACGTTAACAAATATTATCTTCAAATCAACAGTGCTCAGGTATTTCATGTTGATCCTTTGTTCCGATAAAAAGCACGTGAAAATTATGCTGCATGTACAACGTCACGTCATCCGCATGGAAAGCGAGGGTGTATTGATTTTTGTACACACTTTGTAGTGCAGAGAACATTACGATCTTTTAATTTGGGTTAAAAGTTTTGTAGTTAATTTTAATAAAATTATATGGCGAATATTTTTTTAATCGACATTTCATCTAAATAATTTTCAAATCAAACATGCTGTATCTTTATCGTTACGGTCTTTAAGATAAGTAATTATTGAAACAGTTATTGTACTTTATACATATCAAACAGAAAATCCGGACAAAACTGGAATTAGTGTTAGGCGTTTTGAAAACACGCTTAGACTGCCGGTAGACTTTGATGTTTTGACAAAAGTGATTAAAATCTGGGAATGCAACTCTTTGCCGATGCGGTCAGTTATGACCGGTAATACTTTGTTCTGAATCGCATTATTGTTTAAATTAATAATTTCTTACAAATATTATGGAGCAAAAATATATAAAGCTACGTTAGCGTTACCGATCGCCAAAAGCGCATTTGGCTATTACAATTCCTGGTTGGCGATACAAAATAAGATTTTCATGAAATTGGCGATTGAAAAAAATGGACCTTCCGATTTTCAAATGCCCTCTCTAAAGTTCTGTTTTCAGGCCGTATAAATAGCCAGAAACATTGAAATGAATACACAGATTACACCCTTACCGGTACATGACTGGAGCATACTACGTCACCACATTGTGTACAAACAAGCCCCAAGGGCATTGTTTATCAGATCACTCATTAGCCTTGATCTTTAATTTCGCCCTAATATTCAAGTCAATCCATTAACAAATAATACCTGTATAGCAATCTCCCATTTAAATTCCAGCAATATCAATTTATTTCCTCACCCGTTAAAAAGTTTAACTGCAGTAAAGTCCGATAGTTTTCTCTATGAAGCTAGTTCATTAATGCTCTATCTGATAGAATGTGCATGCTTGCGGTAATGTAGTATTGATTAATGCCATTNACATGAAATGGATCAATACCATACGTTTATGTTCAATTATTTTATTTTTAGTGAACACCGCGGTAGATATTATGGGTCTGCGGCGAATGGCGTTTGTTTAAGTACGCGGTGTCTGTACTGTAGCAAGAAAGGCGTTAAATTGAATTTGATGTTTAAAGGGACTACAGACGCGTAAAAGTGTGTATCTGAGTGGTAAAGGCTTAAATGTTCTGTAACCCCCACCCACCTCGTCTTGCTTGAAGGGATTTCTGGGCGTCAGTTTGCTGCTCGTCTTACGCCAGGTGCCGTAGTACGGGGGACGATTGTTCTCCTGGAATCGCAGGAACTTCACACGGTGTGTAACCTTTTCGATGGTCTCTTTCTCGTGTGACATCAGCTCTACGTCGTCATCCTCCTCTAGTTGCCTAGCAACAGTACAGGATGATTACAGTCAAAAACAGGCTCAAAATATGTCAGGTATCATAATTATGTAGTACAAACTTAAAATCATCGCACATCTTATTTATACTCAATGCAGCAACAATAAGTTAGAATTCCAATTCCATTTTTTACGTTTTTAACAATTATAATCAATTTTAAAATGTCTTTTGTTACAAATATGACTTAAAATATCCCCACTTCGCTTTGTCACAGGCATAGCAGCCATGTTTATGGTTAAGTTCAAGGGTACATAACTCAGGAATAAATACATCACTGCGTATAAAATGTGTGTCTTGCACAGGTACACTTCATGGTGATGACATCCTTTAAGTTTTCAATTCAATAGCTTGAGAAATGTTGCAGAAACACAGTTAAACTTACAACAGTTTATGATGTCAGATCAAAACAAGAAACCGTCGGAGACGGGTGATGCTCCCCAAATGTTTTTNCTTAATGTTTAAGCATTTCACTAAATAGTTGCAATCCTGTCATTTCTTTGCATCAAAATATAGGTCATATTATAAATTAAGACACAAACAATCCCATATGGTCTATACATATATTACTATTTTATTTACATATTTCAAAAACATATCTTCCAAATCATTTACATGGCATATGACAACAGCAAGCGTACTCCAGATACACACACATACACACACGACAGTTATACATCCTAAGCTGTGGAAATGTTCGTAGTCTGAGACATATTCGGAACAACAACTCGTGCTGAACTTTGGCTCCATTCATTCACAAAGGATCACTCGTACAATTGATGAAATACTGAAATGAAATATACAGGCAATAGAAGTTTCTTCACAAATCCAATTTCATGTAAAGTGCCAATGTCTGAGAAATGAAAATAAATAGCAGTTTACTAAACTATTCATGAAATTTCTTGAAATTCTGCAATAAACGAAAGTAATGGATAACTAGGATCCAAAGACGTACACGGTGCTATAAATACACGAGCAGGATAGAAAGTAGAGTAGAGTAGTCTATTATTGTAAGATGATTCCAAATAGGATCATTTAAAACAAAATTATTTCATTGTCCAAGCAGGGGTTTTTCCAGGCAGGCTTGTTTCAGTGGCAAATTTGGGAAAATTTTATGGACAAAATTGGGATTTTTTTTTATCAACAAATATTGACACATCAGGCCTATAATTCAAATTAGGATAACAAAATCATATAAATTATAGTTATGTACCTTTTCAGAAGTTTATGTAATAAAATTGAGACATAATAATCATAAGACACTTCTTTCGTAAAAAAAATAAAATTTTTTTTTTGGAAATTGGGATTTTATTTTACAATTTCGGTTTGGGATCGGGTCTGTTTGCTTTGGGATCGGGTCCGTTTTACGGTCTATTTTAAGTAGCAGAAAAACCCCTGCTGTGGAAGTCAATTTGTGGGCGAGCTTTTGTCTGCCCCCATCAGATGTGACGTGTGAGCTTTTATGGGCTGAGCTTTTTTCTTAGGGGCCGTCCATAAAGTACGTCACGCTCCAGGAGGGGGGAGGGGGTGTAAGAAAGTGTGACAGTTTGTGACAGAGGGAGGGGCGGGGGTCAGGCCATGTGTGATGTCACACATTTTTTAAAGTTAGTAGAATTTAATAGCTTTATTAATAATTTAAACAAAAGTGCAATATTTTAATTACTTTTATGTCAATATACAGCTGTAGCATGAAATGCGTGTCTCCTGAATGTGTTGTTTTCGATTCCTATCGCTAGAAGTGCTAGTATGCTGTTGCAAAGCCTTGTTTTATGTATAGCTGTGCTTTCATCATGCCAGAAGTATTATTATTTCTATATTGTCCGCTGCATAAATATGTCACTGAGCGAGAAATACGGAATACAATTTTAACATATAATAGTATAATTATAGTAAATATTTGGTACATAATTTTGAGGATTCATGGGTTTTATTTATATAATTTAATAATTATTATCATGAACAATTGTATTACGTCATTCTTTGAAATATACATACCAAGCCATTGTTTTATCTAATAAATACCCACTTTCTTTTGTCATAGTATATTACATCAAAATAACACCACGCTTTTTTACTTAATATCCACTAGCGGATACTACAAGAACAGGTAATCTTTTGAAAAATCGCAAATTTTGAAAAAAAAGTCACCATTTTTGCGACGCAATTGTTAATTAAAAAAAATGTTCAAAAGTGTGACGTACTTTGTGACAGGGGGGAGAGGAGGTGTTAAACATGGTCAAAAATAGCGTGACATACTTTATGGTTGGCCCCTTAACTGAATCATTATGGTAATGAATAGGGTGACTCCCCCTTGAGTCGTTTTTGCCTTTGAGTCGGACATTTTTATCTTTGTATTTTGTTAAGACAAGTTGAGTTTGACATGATTTGAGTCTGTGTAATAAACACTCTACCATTGGTTCTCAAAATTAATAAAAATTTCTAAATCAAATATTTTCTCAGGGTGACATTGGATATAAAGCAGTATTAATATCTTCTGGTTACGATAAATTCAGAATTTTCAATTATCGATCAGCTTTATACATGTGTACCATCAGCAATTTGACCAGATGAATTTCACAGAATTAACCAATGACTGGATATTGAAAACATTACCTTATTCTGTAATAATTGAAGGGATTTTTTCTGTGGTTTGTTCTTTTTTATAGATTGTATTGTAAAATATATGCTACAACTCAATTAGCCCTTAAGACGAACGCAATTGGCCCTTATGGCGGATATGAGTTTACCTACTGGCAGAGGCAAACAGATGAGAATTAACCATGTATTCAATCAAATTAATATGACTCAATTTATGGGAATCCCTTAGCTCACAATGAGAATCACATTATGTTTTATCAATTGTATTTGTGTACTTTTCTGAGTCACCACCAGTTCTACAAATGGTTCCGTTTATGTAAACTTTGAATAGACACTAGAAGTGACCATGTCATTTGTCCTCTTTAAAAAAACTTATTTTCATCAACATGTTGACACTTTAATACACTTATAAACTATGTACTGGATTGTAACTGTGAAAATTTGAATTGTTGTAATTGTATGGGTTTGATAACCTAATAAGTGTCCCGTTTTTCAATGACAATTAGCTGGGAACCAAATAGTTATATTTAAAAATAGATTCATAAGACATGACACTTAAAGCCTGCACCAGCTGAGTCCCGGCTTTGATCAAATAGCTTATTATTATAGACTTTGACCGTTGACCAGTACGACTCAAGGGCGAGTTACCCTAATGCAACAATGTTTGACTCAATTTTTCACTATTGTTTCAGTATTTCTTTTCATAAAACCTACCTTGTTAAGGATTTCCCGCTAGACATAGATTCCGACCCAAAGGAGAAGGAACAGCACTCCAAATCCCATGAAGACTGAGGCTACAAGCGACACTATGAGCTCCTTCATGACATCACGCGTAAATTTGTTAGATGTAACCTCATATCTGTCATCAAGGTTAAGGATAGTATACCACCAGTTATTTAAGTTAACAAGAGAGCCAAAAGCCCTACGGCACTCACCTGAGACCCAAAGGAACTTAAATGTTCTGAAAAATTAGTGATCACTAGCAGGGATCATATTTTTTTCGGTTTTGTCGGTCCTAGACCGATTGCGGTCATGAAAGACCGATTGAAAATCCTAAACAGTCGGTCTGATTCTGTTTGCTAAAATTCCCGTGAAAATCAATTACACAGTGCACATGCTAACACCCCCCTCATGACATTCTTATCTCGATTAGGTGTGATAAACCATTTTCTGCAGTCTCTAAACCAGTCAGGACCGGTTTATTGCACATCAGACGCAGAATAAAAAATTTGTGAACAGCGGATTAAAGACGCGTCCGAAATTAACGAGGGTGGTCGAAAATTGTGCACCTTATACACTGAAAGCACGCGCTGTAACTAAACAAAACATGCCGATACATTTTCCACCAGCGTAATAATCCGGTAATATTATTATGAATGAAAGTCGCGGATCTGATCGACAGAACAGCCGAAAGTTATTTTTATGGGCGGAACTTCACATAAGACAGTACACAAGAAAAATAATATACATTGTAGAAATCTTTAGTAAAAACCGCATTAGAATCGAAATAATTCGTGTACTTTATAGTTTGTTCCGTTAAAAAAATGACTAAGGGAATTTTACTGGTACATTTATTATACCACCTTCATGAATGGCAAAATCAATGGTATATATTTTAACGTAATTTGTCAGAATTTCGGACATAAATTTTCGGATACTTTTTCCCCATTTATATTCAGACCGATTGATGTTGCGGGAAAATATGATCCCTGGTTATGACATACTTGAAGTTTTCAATTCAATAGCTTGAGAAAGGTTGCAGTAACACAGTTTAATTTACAACAGTTTATGCTGTCAGATCAAAAAAAACAATCAACAGTGCAACCACACAATAACCCCTGTCAAATTTTGTAAAAAACAACAACAAAAAAAACATTTTGTTTTGCCAGTTTGAGATGGACTGGTTTGATCAATTCACTTCATTTCAAGTTGCTCAGATCAGTTTTCTCAATAACTCTAAACCAACATTCTTTCAGGACAATCAGGGATTTTTCTCATCATTTTAGGAATATGACCATTGCGGGTGAAATTGGGAATTTAAGTGTCAATTTACTTTTAATTGGGATTTTTTTAAAATTGTGTAACATATAAATTTGTATCATTTGGCGATAAAACTTGCATAAACCAGTAACTTCTAAACATATACATATATATAAAATGGAGATTGCAACCTCAAAACCATTTATTTCAAGACTTATCATCCATACTACGTTACATCAACAAGTCAAACCATCAATTGGAACTTTTTAGACTGGATTAGGGGAAAAAATTATACTTTTACCCATTGGGAACATGACCCAATAACGGCTATGAGATTAGCCAAAACAAAAACCTGGCAATGGATTTAGTACATAGACCGACCATGACGTTTTTAATAATTTAACATTTCAGTATCATTATGTACAGTTATTTCATACATTGTTCAAGCTGTGATGTGTGTCAATGCTAATTGTTACTAGCTTAATGAAAAACTTTAACCTAGCATGGATGCTGTAACAAGTAGAATAGCTTACTGAAACATAAACCCAGCGTGGATGCTGTAACAAGTAGAATAGCTTACTGAAACTTAAACCCAGCGTGGATGCTGTAACAAGTAGAATAGCTTAATGAAAAACTTAAACCTAGCATGGATGCTGTAACAAGTAGAATAGCTTACTGAAACATAAACCCAGCGTGGATGCTGTAACAAGTAAAATAGCTTACTGAAACATAAACCCAGCGTGGATGCTGTAACAAGTAGAATAGCTTACTGAAACTTAAACCCAGCGTGGATGCTGTAACAAGTAGAATAGCTTAATGAAAAACTTTAACCTAGCATGGATGCTGTAACAAGTAGAATAGCTTACTGAAACATAAACCCAGCGTGGATGCTGTAACAAGTAGAATAGCTTACTGAAACTTAAACCCAGCGTGGATGCTGTAACAAGTAGAATAGCTTAATGAAAAACTTAAACCTAGCATGGATGCTGTAACAAGTAGAATAGCTTACTGAAACATAAACCCAGCGTGGATGCTGTAACAAGTAAAATAGCTTACTGAAACATAAACCCACATGGATGCTGTAACAAGTAGAATAGCTTAATGAAAAACTTTAACCTAGCATGGATGCTGTAACAAGTAAAATAGCTTACTGAAACATAAACCCAGCGTGGATGCTGTAACAAGTAGAATAGCTTACTGAAACATAAACCCAGCGTGGATGCTGTAACAAGTAGAATAGCTTACTGAAACTTTAACCCAGCGTGGATGCTGTAACAAGTAGAATAGCTTACTGAAACTTTAACCCAGCGTGGATGCTGTAACAAGTAGAATAGCTTACTGAAAAACTTTCACCTAGCGTGGATGCTGTAACAAGTAAAATAGCTTGCTAAATAATATAAATGTCTCTTCATAATTCTGCAACAAAACACATACTTTGGCCAAGTCTTGCTACCCTTTCCTTTGACAAATCCTGGTGTCTTGAGATCTGTGAGGTACGTCTTACTAGATGACTGAAGGTAAAAACATGGGAAAAGTGTTGTTACTACTGGGGAGTTGAAATGTGCTTGGAATTCAAAATATCAAGAATTCAATTTACAGCTTAAAAGTAACAGAAATTTTAAATAATGCTCTATACATTCCTGAATCCAGCAATTGGATTAACAAGGGCTGTTTGTAAAACATGCATGCCCCCTATATGGGCTGTCAATTGTAGTGGCAGCCATTGTGTGAATACGTTTTTTGTCACTGTAAAAACAGTGGTGGTGGTGGTGGTGGTGGTGGTGCCTTAATTTCATTTTTGCCCGATGTTTATTTTTGCATTACAAAAATGCAGTTAGCCTAACATTTGGTAAATTTTAAATAAATTACAAGGGAGGCAACTGCTGAAATTTTACCTCCCCTGTCTTGCTTATATTTAAATTAATCAACAAAATTAAACATTAACACAATATTTAATATACAAAATATACAAAAAATCTCATATTCTGATAATATTTTTACTGATCCACTGTATTTCACTAAAAAAATGATGTTTCATTGAACTGATAATTATAGATTTAGGATTACAGACCAGTTGCTTCAGTACTATTGTTCAGAGTTTGCCCTGTTGGCCGCGTATGCATTCTTGAGTTATCATTCAAAAACCATTTTACTATTTCGGGTCACCGTGACCTTGACCTTTGACCAAGTGACCTCAAAATCAATAGGCCTCATCTGCGAGTCATGATCAATGTTCCTATGAAGTTTCATGATCCTAGGCCCAAGCGTTCTTGAGTTATCATCCGACAACCACCTGGTGGACGGACAGACAGACAGACTGACCGACCGACAGACCGACATGTGCAAAGCAATATACCCCCTTTTCTTCGAAAGGGGGCATAAAAATAACCAATAACTATGAGCAGCAATTGTGTGTAATAGGTTTAACTGATTAAAGGTCACCAGGGCGTAGTGGATATGGTGTCCGTCTAGCGATAGGGAGGTCACGGGTTCGATCCCCACTGTGGGGGCATTCTTTAAATCTCCCCCATAAACACCAAGAACTGGTTCTAGTCCCAGGAAATGGACTCAAGAGCATTTCAAATAAGCCATAGGCTTTCGATGCAATCAAGCTTAAATAAATAGGTTAAAACTAACACATTATAACTAAATGCTTAACCCATAACAGGCCTACCACATGTTGAATTTCTGAACATCTGCACTAGTAAACGGAAACAATCGCAAACAATAATCCCCAGCCAAGATGGACACAACACATGTAAATGAAAGTGAATAAACACTGTGTTTCTGAATAGAACTGTATTTGGACAAGATTGAAAAGTGTTTAAACTGTATTAAAATATATGTATGATATACTATCCTTTGGTTATTGGTCTTTGGCTATTGGTCCTCAATGAAGTAACAAGCTAAATGTTGATAACGCACTACAGATTACGATGGACATTTAGTTCTAAAATAGATATTGTAATTTGTATTGAAGTATTGAAAGATAGATAGTGACCAAAAAATGCACTTGTCCCGTTGGACGACGAGCTTGTCCAGAAACAAAATTCACTTGTCAGGACGAGCAGACAATTTAAATTTTCAAGCTTTTTNCACACATTTGGATGCAGTCCCAGACAAATTAAACAATAAAAAAGAATGTGAGTTGTTGTTATGCTACTTTTTATACATGACCATTTTACGTCTCGGCATATAAATTTACAATCTGATGAAACACATATATGATTCTTTATAAAAGTAGCTTCGTGCGTATGGGTACTTTCAGACACATTGAAATTCACAAAAACGTGGGTAGTAACCTTTTCATTGCGATTTTCACGTCATGTGATAGTTTTTTAAAAGTAAACAAGACCACGATTATCTGTATTTGGTCTCTTTTATACAAATACCTGATACGGAGGGTAGGTGTTTGATTATTTTCACATTCATTATCTTAGATAGTCATAAGATTAATAATTTATTAATGGATATGTATAGCAGTTTGAGAGGTTACGTGATTGACATGTGTTTTCGCGATGAAAAAATGTGGTCGGTTATCCAGCTACAGCACAGTATCTAAATTTCTGAGAGAAAGATTGTCGGGTACGTCAGAAAACATACATTTCTATTGGTTATGCCATATAATGAAATAACTAGAGAGCTCATGCTGGCTTCCAAATTAAAATATACACTGTAATAAATCGTGTTTGGGCAATTATCCCATTTACTTCTCAATCTCATTTTCAATATTTCTTTATAGATAAATAACATAGTAAACCCTGTTAAATTCTTGCCACAAAAATCCCATGCATCCCATAGTGATTTTTTTTTGTTCCCGGATAAGCAGACTATTCTGACATATAATCCAACAGGATAATTACATTTTCTAAAATATTCTAAGTCAATGAACCTTTCTTGTCATAATCAAGGTACAACAGGCAGTGCCCCAGATAAGCTGTGTATCGGTGTTTTTCACCCTATTCAAATATTTAAAAACGCAAAGAAATTCAATATAGTGCGTAAAGGCAAACAATTTGTTTTTTAACGCTTATTCTTTAAATTTGATGCGTACGATACAAGTCTCAATTTCGGACATTTCTCATTGGAATAATTATCGTACGGCGGCGAAGATTTTATTCATTCGAAAGATTAGCAAGCACCTGGATGATGGAGGAGCAAAATAGTCAACGTTATTCAAACGCTATGTGGACTAAATTTCATAGCAAATTAAGTGCCTGACCAAAATATTTACGACATGCATGTATTTGTAAAGCGTCTGTACTTTCAGTTACTATAACGATGCGTAATAAAAATGTCTTAGTGAGGTCGAAAGAAGTCCGCGATTGTTGCGCTTAATATATGTCGATTGCAAACTTTTTCCAACCAAGTACAAACAACCCAATCATTTGTGTTATCGATTTGTTAGAAACTGTGAATGCAGCAGTTGGAAGTAGCGAGTTGACATCCAAAAACATGACGGAAAGTCTGTGATTGAAAAAACCTGTAAAAAGTGGAATAGTCATATCCCTGGTTAGAAATTGTTGACGTTGATGGGACAGAAAAAAAGTTGAAATGTGCATACTGCACCCAGTCTGTGCAACAGAAGTAAAGCAGCAATGATTTTGTGGTATAAATGTTAATAACTTATTTCACCCTATTTAAAAACTGAAATCATCCTATTTTTCAAAATCAATGTGTGAAAACCCTATTACCAAAATAATTATCTGGGGCACTGACAACAGGTTTACATATCTTGTTTATTTAATATAAATAATATTCACTACAGAAAGTACTTTCATATTAAATAAAGCAACACCCTATAACTACCAATTGTTTATTCAACAAACCCAACTTTAACATTATGATAATGTGACAATTACATGTAAACATCAGGTTAGGAAGAGTTGAAAAACACTGACACTTCATACAGAATAAGTGCTATAAAATATCATTTTTGTACCCTAAAGTTATTCTATTTACTTCAGAATAAATTACCGAAACTATATGTGATCTTTACCAGTCTTTGTTATTATCACCCGCCAAAGGGGGAGGGATATAGAATTGGCGTTGTCCCTACGTCCGTCGATCCATATTTCAGATTTGCACCCATCCTTAAACAAAATGTATGTCATTGTGGCTAGGGATATCAATTCAATGAATTTGATTGTTTTCTTCTAAAATTTTACTATATTGTCTACAACATGGACACTGGCAAATTCTCCTTAATGACTGAAATTTTACTTGCATTGATCCTAATGACTTTCAAATTTCAGACTCGTGATATCTAGAGATAGCAGTAAGGAAACTGCCAAGAGTAAAGATGGAGGAAGTTCTAAATGATGACAGGTTTGCCCATGTGGCGAAGGACCCTCGATTCCGCAAGGTCCCACTGAAAGAAAGGAAGGTCAAGATTGATAACAGATTTAAGGGCATGTTCAAGGATAAGAGGTTCAAGATGAAATATACAGTTGACAAAAGAGGCAGGCCAGTGAATCTGACAACAAATGAGAACTTGAAAAAATATTATGAACTGTCCGATGAAGACAGTTCTGATGCAAATGATGATGTGGATAAGGATGAAGATGATGAGGATGAAGACAATGTGGATGATGCAAGTGATGAGGTGTCAAAACCTAAACAGAAAATAAAAGCTAACTGGAAGCAAAAGGCAAGTAAAGGGAAACAGAAGAAACTGGTCAAAGGGAAACATATAAATGATGAAGATAGATCTGATGCAAATGATGATGTGGATGAGGATGATGATGAAAAAGACAACGTGGATGATGAAAGTGATGAGGAGTCAAAACCTAAACCGAAGATTGAAGCTAAAGCGAAACAGAAGGAAGATAAAGGGAAACGAAATAAACTGGTCAAAGGGAAACAAAAGAAAGTTCTTGAAGCTGTCACAAAGAAGAAACAGAAGAACATAAAAGATGAGAATAATTCAGATGAAGACAGTTCTGATTCAAATGATGATGTGGATGATGATGATGAAGAACAAAGTATGGATGATGCAAGTGATGCGTTGTCAAAACCTCAAAGGAATGGAAATGCTAAAGGGAAACAGAAGGAAGGTAAAGAAAAACAGAAGAAACTGGTCAAAGGGAAACAAAAAAAAGTTCCTGAAAGTGTCACAAAGAAGAAACAGGACATAGAAGATCAGAATGATTCAGATGAAGATGAAGAAAGCGATGAAGGTAAAAATGAAATACAGAAGTAATATTAATTTGAATCATCACTGTTGGCACTTTATGAATCGAGTAGTCCACCCCCCAACATTTAATTTTTATTTAAGAATAATTAGAACATTAAAATCACAGAATATTATTAATTCTCAGCAGTTTCTTTCCTCAACCTTACTTAGAGTCTGATCCAAGTAGACCATTTGTCAGTTACTAGCATTAGTTTGCACGTTTTGTACTGGTTAACCAGTTTACTCAGAATATGTGTGAGAAAGTTAACGTCCATGTTATGACTGTTGACCATATAAAAAAACTGTTGAAAATGGTGTAAAATTAAAATAAACATACATGCAGAGTGTATGCATATGTTTTCCAGAGTCAGACGAGGACTTTCTAACCAATGACAGTGGGCTGGATCTGGCAAGAGGAGTCGGCAACGCCTACAGCAGTAGTTCTAGTAATGATGACACTAGTGAGGATGATGATGATGACGGAGGCAAAACTGAAGAAGGTGCGTTTGATACTGAACTTTTTCAACATGTATCTGATGTTTTGCAAAGCTATCGTAGTACATCCAGGGCCCATTAACATGGCTTAAGGTAGCGCACCCCTAATGGGCACCTTTCCAAATATAATCTAATGTATTATTTTCTTAATCAGCATCATTTCACTGAACAACATGCAAATTTTTAGGTAGGCTTTCCGTGCTTTTCAAAAAAATATACTTTTCAAAACCACCCCCATGCTTGGCTTTTGTCCAGTTTATTTGCACCCCCCTTGGGTATATGAAAGTTCCATAATTCATCCAGATTTCCAGATATGGGCATGCAGTTGGTGTGTACAGATGCAGTAAAGGTGTTTAAAGTTTAAACAAGATGAAATAAGTATTATTTTACAGACATTTATTTTTTATGACTTGTTATCTATGGAAGAGCGCCATGAAATGTAACTGGTTCCAGCCAAGTAAAAATTGGGTTGGTGAAAAACAAAGTGTCATAAAATTCAAAGTAGTATCATTTAAGTAATATTTTGAACTTAGTTTTTATAGATACACTATATACAGCAAAAATACCAAGAAATATACAGATTTACCGTTTAATTTTTTAAATTAAAATATAAATGAAACATGCATGCTTCGTATTTTCAGCAGTAAATCACCCAATTTAGCCATAACGTTGTTTTAATTTTAAAAATTGAAGAATGTGCATAAAAACTGCAACATATTTAACAATAAACATAGCTTATATGCCATATTAAATCAAATTACGTTAGAAAATAAATAAAACGCGTCGCAAAAAGTATGCGGTGTCGGCAGGATTCGAACCTGGGCGGGAAGATCCCAAAAAATGTCTAGTCAAAAGCCTTTACCACCCGGCCACGGCAACTACACATAAGTTCTTGCTTAAATAAGATATCCATAAGTAAACAGGTAAAAAGGCTCTTCGATCTTATAAGAAAAGCGCGGGAAATCATTATGGGTGCGCTACCTTAAAATGATAGTTATTCATTGTAACAGTCATGTGGTTATTATAGTGAAAGATCTAGAGCAATATAGCAGGGTGCTGCGCCCTGTTTCTTTTTAGATGCCCGTCATGCCTTTCTGGTTTGGTAAAAAGAAAAATGTTTAAATACATTGTATTATGAAATTTAATATATTTGTGCAAAAAGTCAATGGCAATGGTTATGATTATGTATCAAATCCTTAATTACAAGTGTTGGAATAAGAGATTCCATAGATTTATTTAATTGTTAGAAAACTGGTCCAGGGCTTTACTCTGTACCTTTTGTGATCTTTGATCTTTCCATACTGTTATTAAACCATTTTTAGCTCATCTATTTTTTGAAAAAAACATATGAGCTATTGGCATCACCTGAGCGTCGGCGTCAGGCCATCAGCCTCCAGTTAAGTTTTGTGTTTAGGTCCACTTTTCTCATA
>VMBQ01004392.1:59829-82082 GCA_007657795.1 Dreissena rostriformis | reverse complement strand
TTTTTTTTCTACGAACACTATTGTGTGGTTTGACTATAATAACACATAGTTCATGCGGTGGATATGTGACTAACAAGTGGGAAAATACACAATAATTTTCAATTTAATTATTCAGAAACGTAAATTTTCTAACTTTATTTCAAAGTTAGCATTTACGCCGAATATTGTTATCACCCGTGCAATAAAGAAGACAGGAGAAATCGTCACGAGTCGCATATTCACCGCATCAGCTGCTGTGCTGCGCGCGCATGTGTGTATTTCATTTACTCTGCGTCTTCGCGAATGCATCTATTGGCTGACCTGCACCTGTGACCTTTAAGGAGAGCTGTGTTATGCGATTTTAACGTAACACGCAGTGGACTATTTTCATGACGCAAACATTGCATTTTGATTCACAGGTGGTTAGCGTGAGTGTATCCGTCGATGTGTTTAAGTCTAACAAAGAATGAATCACAACATAATTATAATAAAAACTGTATTGGTATCAACGAGCATTGAATAAATTCTCAATCAAACCACATTAGTTTTTTGTTAATCATTTTTTCGACAGGAATTTTATTTTTATTTTATTTCTTTTCATTTCATCTTCATTCATTTTCATGTATTGGCATTAACGTGTAACTGTGTAACTCCTCACCCCCCTCCCCCATCACCAATATTTGTTTTACGAACGTACTATGTAAGCAAATCACTGCATTAGCGTTTTACAGGAAATGTCACATGTCAGTTAAGTACACAGTACTATAATACTCCCCTTTGTGTCATAACCACATTTATATTGATTTCGAAACAGACGAAATATGTATGCGCGGATTACGTTGGATATTAATATATTTCATGCCTACGGTAATTCAATCTTAATTTTGTTAAAACATTGGACATTATAATTAGTTAGGAACGAAAATTAATATTTGACATAAGGTAATTGTTTCACAGTATTTCAATTCTACCTACCACTGTACTATTCAATGCTTTTAACCTAAATTCTGGCTAGTCAAACCACGAAAGCTAAACAAGTGGGCAACAACGAAAAAAGCTCTAAACCACTCCCCAGACTAAGATAACTTACATAATTCAAGCACCTCCTGTGCCAGAAACAATATAAATAGCCGCTACCTTTTGAGAACCTATGAACATTTCCCAGCCATATCAGATTTTACTCCGACTGTGCACTATCAACGAGGTTACGCATGATAGTGTATTGCAATCTCGACATACCATTGGTGAAGTTTCATGTTCCCTTCTATTAATAGCCTTATATTATGAATGACCTGTGCGCAAAATACTACGTGATTGACGTAGCACATAGTGGACTATTTTAAACATTCATAATATAAACATACTCTTCCGCGACATGTATAGTTAACAAATGTTTTTTGTTTACTTTTACTATATACGATCCGTTCAAAACTATTCCAATTAACGATATTCATATTATGTGATATTATGTGTCAATTTGTAAATGAATATAATTCAAGAACTGAAACCGCGCCGCAAACTTTTTTTTTATTGTGCGTATGCTTACAGGTTCATAGGTTTCTAATAGTTAAGACACCTCTGGTCGAAATTCGTGGTAGTAACCTAAGTCGTTCGCAAGCGAACAACTAAAAATTTATCAATTAAAGTTCGTACAACAAACATGTGATCGCATGTTCTTGAGTGAGGCTAAAAATCAATTTGTGCTTCATTTATTATACCATTATCTATATTTTTTGCAATCTGCTATTCAATATACAATTAAAAACTTCTGTTAGACATGGCATAACTGATATACCTCTATAATTATTAGGTTCATTAGGGTCCCCATCTTTATGAATTGCCTTTATATAACCAGATTTCCATGCAGATGGGTATGTACCATTTAAAAGTATACAATTAAAGTTTTTTTTATAACATTGCAAAAGATTATTTTGTTCAGCCTTTATCATTTTATTACTTATAGATTCAAGGCCTGGCAGCAGATTTTTTTGTTTTTTAATGATGAAACAGCTTTGGAAATTTCTTTTTCTGTAATTGCAAAATCTAAGTCGGAAAAAGATTTGAATGTTTCAACATTTTGTAGCATGCTAGTATACTTTGCATCAATATGTTCAAAATCTTTTTTCACACTGAAAAGAGTTGTAAAATGTTTTATCCAGTTATCTGCTGATATCTTATCAGCACGATCATTTACCTGGCCTTCTTCCTTCAAATATTTTACTTATTCCCAATATTCAGAAGGGTTATTTTTCAATATACTATCTTATCTAGTTATGATATCTTTTTTATAGGCATTAATTTTTGTTTACAGCAACGTTTATACATTTTTCTATATTTAAAGAATGATCCTTTTAAAATATTGTCACGTGGATTTCTAGAGTACAGCGAACTTCTACGTAATAATTCTTTACGCATTATCCCAAGGTCTACATCTACATCTACGGTTTACTCCCGAACAATCAATCATGATTATAAATGGGGGGCGCGTTGTCAAGGAAACCAGTGTTAGTCAGTTAAAAAGTGCATCTAAAAGAGAAAGTATTTGAGATATATACAGTAAAGTAAGAATATTCCAGAAGTGCAGTGTTAGGTTAAAAATAAAAACAGGGGCTACAACTTAGAATTTAACCTCCCCGAGTCTCGTTTTGAAGTAATCGAGATCGGGGCTTGATTTGACCAGGTATGGAAGACCGTTCCGATACCTTATAGTTCGGAGAAAGAAGGAGGTCTTGTGATACTGGGTGCGTGATTGGGGGATTAAAAAGTTAAAGTTTCTTGTAGGAGTAAGGTGACAGTGGTCCACGTTGACTAGCTGGTGTTGAATTTTGTATAGCATTGTGAGGGAGCTGGTCATGCGGCGGTGGGCAAGGGTGTTCCAATGAAGGGTCTGCAACATATGGGTGACACTACTGGTGTATGCATAGTCATTGATGACATACCGGGCTGCTGCTCGTTGGACCCCTTCTAGTTTATCTTCAAGTAATTTCGCCAGGGATGCCACACAACTGAACAATATTCAAGTTGTGGGCGTACGTACGTGGTATAGGCAGCTTCCTTAACCTTGATATTCTGGGCTCTAACGTTTCTCTTTATGAAATGGAGGGAGTTTTTGGCCTTAAGGGATATATTATTAATGTGTTTTGACCAGTTTAAGTCCTTAGTTAGGGTTACCCCAAGGTACTTGGCATTGACAGTTGATTTTAATTCAGTATTATGGAGGGTGTAGGGGAATATGATGGGGTTTCTTTTTCTAGTGACACGTAACACCTCGCACTTATCAGGGTTAAATTCCATTGCCAAATCTCTTTCCCATTGTTCTAGTTGGTAGAGGTCATTTTGGAGTTGTACTGAATCGGACTGGGACTTGATTGTCAGGTAGACTACAGTGTCGTCAGCAAATAACCTAGCCTTACTTTTTGTACTGTCAGGGAGGTCATTTAAATAGGTCAGGAAGAGGCAGGGACCTATGACTGACCCTTGTGGGACATCAGACATAACTGGGAGTTCATCCGAGATATGACCCTTAACCGCAACTCTATATGTACGGTTACTGACGAAGGATCTAATCCAGGATGTGACCTCTAAGTTCACCCCAAGTTTGGATAATTTGTGGATAAGCTTGTGGTGATCGACCTTATCGAATGCTTTGGAGAAATCCATTACAATTACGTCAGTTTGTTGACCATTTTCTAGAGAGTCAAATAGTTCTTGGAAAAAACTAATCAGCTGTGTCCCGCAGCTATGTTTTGACCTAAATCCATGTTGAAAAGGGGAAAGGAGCTGGTGCTTATCAAATTGGGACATTAAGTTTGAGACAATTATGTGTTCCATCAGTTTAGAGACAATACATGTAAGTGATATGGGTCTGTAATTGCTTGGTTTTGACCTTGATCCGTTCTTAAACACAAGGGCTATGGTTGCTTTCTTCCAGTCTGATGGAACAATACCTGAGCTAAGGGATAATTGGAATATCTTACAAATGATGGGTGAAATCTCTTTGTGAAGTTCTTTAAGGATCCGTGGTGAAATCTGGTCTTGGCGGGATGCTTTACTGGGGCAGAGACCACTCAAGAGGTCACTCACTATCAAACCATTTCTTTTTAGGCAGAGACTTTCTGGATTTTCTAAATTTTATCTTATTATTTAATGATTTGTTACAAGCTGTGTATATTCAACCTCCGCACAGAGATTTGACGGGAACCAGAATAGTTGGATCAAATCCCTGCCGTCATAACCAACCACGTGATAATAGCCGACCCACGTGATACAATAATTGTGTCTTACAGTATCAACGGCATATATAACAATGTGTATACGCCGAAGAAGAAAGTGCCGGATAATTGTTTCCTTTGTGAAAACAAACGAGTTTTTTGTTTAACCGGAAAAAAATATTCATATCATAATGATATAAAAGTCCCTGCCGTTATAACGAACCACGTCATGACAGCCGAGCAACGTGGTACAATATTGGCGTCATACAGTATTAACGGTTATTTTTTTAATTATTTTGATTTTTTTTAAATTTAGGTCATTTATTTTTGTATTATGAACCTAAACTCATACACTATTTTCAAAATCTAAATGAAAATGATACTACATTTCATAATATAATACTTAAAAAAAAATATCCTACCGAATCTGGTAGGATTTTCTTGTGATGGCAGGGGTTGTATGTGAGAGCAAGGAGCACCAACTCTGCATGGAGATTGGTGTATATTATATCACTAAGATTAGTCACCATTTGATCAATATTCTGCAAAGAATCACTTTCAAAACTATCTATTTTCTTTTTAATTTCAATAGAGGATAAAGCTGTTTTAAAATCTGAACAAGATGTGTCTGTCCATTTCCAAGATGATGGCAGATCATAAAGAGTACTTATAGTGCTTGTCCTATTGAATTTTGCATACAATTTTACATTCAATTTAGCGTTGTCACTTAAAAAAGGAATGTGATTCTCAACTTGAAAATATAGTATTTTATCAAAAATCTCATCACTTATAATACAGTAATCAACAATACTGTTCCCGTTATATTGGAAACAGGGGGGCTTTCCTTTACAATCCCCAAAAGTTCTGCCATTTAAAATAACTAAATTTGCAGATATTAATCAATAAAATCTTTACCTCTACTATAACACATATTATCTTGACTATTTCTTTTAAATAAAGACCCAGTACTCCCCTTAAAATATGGAAAAGGCAAATGTGTACAAGTAGCATCTAATAAATCATCTTCTACACCTGTTCTAGCATTTGTATCTCCAAACAGCATAATATCACCTAAATTACTAAAATGACTAATATCCTTCTCAACAAAAGATAAAATATCCAGGTTGGATTGATTGATCGATTGATCCGCTTTTTGGTAAAATGTCCTGACAATTTTTTACGGAATGTCCCGATTTGGACCTGACAAATTTTGGCATGTATTTACGGCAAATTGTCAATGTTTGTTAATAATTCTATACGTTTTGCATATTTAAATTAGTTGCTTTCTGAATTTTGGATCATTACAATATGTCTTCCATATTTGAAAAACAAAACACAGCTTTATTGGCTACTGACATGCAAAAGCCTGAATAAGTTTAACATCTTATAGAAACACATTGATATTAACCCAAATAAGAATTATAAATGATAATATAAAAAAAGACACCTGTACAACTTTTCTCTCATTTTTGACTTGTCTGACCGCATAAGTAAACCCCATCATACCAGTAAGTGTACTGCGACTCGGTCCTATAACTGGAAGTACAAAAATTGCAACTACGGTAACAACATCTACAACGTGCTGGTATCCTTTTTGTGCCCATTCATGCAATCTTTTGAAAGTCAATTTCATTTGATTTATTTTGTACAGCGTTTTGAATAGCATGTGTGTACTTTGTAGGAGGAAAGAACAATACTGATAAAGAGGGCCCAAGAAGAACGAAATAAAAGAGAGGAAAAGGTAAACGTTCCTGATTGTGTATTATCTACATAGTGTGACTTAGCTCTACTAATACTGTTTCTGGAGTTTTAGTGTTGGTATATTGGCTAACCAAAGGCCAAAACGGTATGTCAAGTAATTTTTAAACTAGGGATTGAAGCGAATAATCAGAATTCAAATATATTAATGTTATCCAACATTTTTACTCAATATAATGTTGGTATAGGAAGCTGTACCGTTCTTAATCTCCTTTGCTGATGTTTTTTCTTTCTCAATCAAAAGTTATTTATATTATTTTAAAAATCTGAGAAGAAAAAATATTTAAAAATGAAAAACTTGAGTTAACACTGTATTATGTGTAATTGGAATAAGGCATCACATTTTGAATGAATATTGTACTATTAATTTCATGTTCTGAATGTATTTCGGTAAAATTCTGTCGTATTTTTAATAGTTTTACTAGCACTATTTCATGACTTTTTCATTGTCAGTGATTGTATTTTTATGCCCCCTCCTTCGAAGAAGAGGGGGTATATTGTTTTTGGCCTGTCTGTCTGTCATTCTGTCCCAAAACTTTAACCTTGATCATAACTTTTGCTATATTAAAGATAGCAACTTGATAATTGGGCATGCATGTGTATCTCATTGACCTGCACATTTTGAGTGGTGACAGGTTAAGGTCATCCTTCAAGGTCCAAGGTCAAATATATGGGTCAAAATTGCTCAAATGGGGGCAAAGTGTTTCTCACACATCACTTGTTTTTTAACATTTAAGCTGTTTTTTAAACTGTGTTCATGCCCCCCCCCCCCTCCGAATTATGAGCGGGTAGACTAATGACTGAGTGTTTATATGAGCTGAATACTATTACATTGCAAGTATAACTAGAAGTGAAAATTCATACCATTATATACAACTGAACCTCAGTCAAACTTTCCACTCAGTTGCAATTACATAAAAGACTTAAAACACTCTGAAAAATATAAGCCGAGCATTTCGGCTTTGAGCCCCACTACGCCACATATGTGGACATTGGTCATAAAGTCTGTTTTCTACTGTTATTTTACCCCTACCTAATGTTAGCTGATTCATACACTGCAGTTGCTGGCGTAAGTATATGCGCACTTAGTAATGGTAAACCCAGTTAACCCAGACAAAGCAAGTTGGTAAATTGAGACAGTGATGGGACTAAAATTCTGGTGGTAATGGCGAAAAATCCAACTACAAAATGAAACATACATACAGAAGTGGCAGGTCTAAATTCATGTAACACAAAAGTGGCAGGTCTAAATTCATGTAATGTGTTATGGTAACTTTACAATAATATGTATTTTGCATGTATTGTTATAATAAATAAGTTAGTGGGTATGTGCAGGAGTTCTTCTATTTCATATTTACTAAATGAGTTATTTTTTACGTTCATTGATGTTTTCTGCCTGTTGATATTATCAATATTTGTTTATGTGATGTACACTTTAGGATCAAAGAATAAGACAAGAGAATGCAATAAAGATCCAGAAATATTACCGTGGCCACAGGAAAAGAATGGAACAGGTGACGATTTTCTTTGAATGTGTTTTATTGATTGGTAAATTAATTATTGATACAACTTTTGGACATTTCTTGAAAGTATAAACTATTGTGACAAATGCAATTGTAACACAAAAAACAGCATACTAATACCTATAGACTACAATATCATGTTTTATCATCAGTCATTCTTATAAAGGTATACATGTTTTACAATTATTTCAATTCTACACATTCTGTCTACCATACCTTTAGCACACAAAAGCCATGAAATTCCAGTTTGATAAAATGAAGACAATGGTGGGGAAAGGGCCATACACAGAAAATACCCTACAAACGTTTGTAAAGTTGATCTGCAAGTTTTATGCAGACAAGGAGGATGGTGATCGGCTGGTAAGGCAGGAAGTCATGTACACAATTAAAAAAAAAACTACACAATCTCAAACTTAGTATAAACTTAAAATAAAGTTTAACGAAAGCGGGGCTTTATGCATGTGCGTAAAGTGTCGTCCCAGATTAGCCTCAGCCCTGTGCTGAACACTTTTATGTTTTTTTTTTGTTAAAAGTAAGTCACTTCTAAACCAAAATCAAGTCTAAGTAGAAAGTGTCATCCCTGATCGAAAGTGTAGATCCTGTGCAGACTGCACTGGCTAATCTGGGACGACACTTAACACACATGCATTAAGCCCCTTTTTCCCAGAGCGATTCTTATTCATCGTGTGGTTAACATTGATTTTATATGAAAGATTGCACTCAAGTATGTTTTATATATTATGCCATGTTGATGTTGCAGGAATGGCTGTGTCAGCTGCTGGTAAAGCACAAGGACATGTACCTGAGAATTCTCACCAGTGACTCCACTCAGGGACACCTGCAGATCAAGAACATCCTGGCACTCTGTCTCAGGTATACTAGTGTCTGGTTTTAGTCATGGTGAGCTTTTGTGCTCACCTCTTGTCCGTTACCCAGCTAGTGTCGTCAACATCGACCCTCTGAACACTCTGCAAGCCACATTTTTCGTGATATCTTTATGAAATTTTGTCAGAACAATTATCACAATAACTCGCTGCAGCTAGAAACTGGGTCAGATGGTGTCGAAAACAAGGTCACTTGGTCAGGGTCCTGCAAATTAAAACATTGCAGCTAGAAAACTGGGCATATTAAATACCTGATAGCTTAACTATTCAAAGGAAAAAAGTGACACATTTATATTTTATTTAAAACAGATGATACATACAAATGAGCCTCGCTCTGGGTAAATAGGGCATACTGCACTGGCTAATCAGGGACAACACTTAACGCCTAGACTGAATTTTGGCTAAAAAAGTTTTCATTATAGGGTTTAATTTTGTCCTTGCTTAGCCTGTGCTGTGTATTTGTACTCTCTGGAAGTCCCATTTTGGGCCAATATTTTTGGAACTGGTTAGAACTTTTATTTCAATATTATTTCTGCATCCTAGGGCCTTTGGTCCTCTTGTATAAATGTTTGGACCATACCTCATTTATTTAAACTATGTAATTTTGTTGGAAACAGAGAACTAGTAACTGTCATAACATATTTGTAATTGAAAGGAAAGAAATTTAGAGTATATTGTATCAGAATTGTGTGACAATGTGTGTATGGGTTTTATATATTTAGTTTGAAGCTGTCTTGTTTATAAACAGATATCTGACGAGTATTGTTGAGAGTGGACAGTCTATAGCAATCCCCATGCGTATGTTGGAGGTATTAACATCCCCTGCCACCGTACAAAACCCCAACTTCCTCAAAACCCTGTGGCGCTGTCTCATTGAAAAGGGTAAGGAGATTTATATACTTATTATTTAGTTTTTTGTAAGAGAAATTTCTAATCAAGATAAATCAAATGAAAAAAAAAGTAGCATACTGACTGAATAATAAAACTGGTATGTTACAAGGTATTATTAGCTAACCATGTGCCAGCTTTTACTAATGATACTAAGTTATTTTATGTTTTCCCTTTTTATATGAATACAAAATTAACATTGACAGAATGTCATTATTTATATAGGTTAATGTGTCAAATTAATTATACAAGCCTTGTTCTGGGAAAACTGGGCTTATTGCATGTGCATTAAGTGTCCTCCTCGATTGGCCTGTGCAGTCCGCATAGGCTAATCAGACCACACTTTCGCTTTGATGGCTTGTTTTGTTTTGAGGAATTCTCTTCTAAACAATAATCAAGTATAAGCGTAAAGTGTTGTCCCTGATTAGCCTGTGTGGACTGCACAGGCTTATCTGGAATGTCACTTTACGCAAATGCATTAAGTCCAGTTTTCTCAGAATGAGGCTCTTATTCTATTGTTCTGTGCAGGCTATTTTGAGTGCATGCGTTGCCTGTTGGAGCACAAGGTCCCCGGCAGCCTGGAGAGGGGTCCCCAGGTCCGGACCCCTGTGGCTGGCAGCATCCTTGACCTCGTCATGCAGCCCATCTGTTATGCTGCACAGTGTAAAGACTCTGTGTTCAGGTAAATGAGCCTCGCTCACAAAAACGGGGGTTAATCCATCCAATCAGGGGCTACACTTACCGCTTTTACGGTATTTTTCGTTCAATGGAAGTTTAATCTTACTGAAAGTACTCCAGTTATGTTTATAAAAAATTATGGATATCCTGTCCTTAATCCGACAATATGAACCCATTAGGGGATAACCGCTGTTTTGTCTGTGAAAAAGATATTATTATTAACCAGGTTTTCCGAAGGAAAAAAACTGGTTATTAGATTGGCGAATGCGGGCGGGCTGGCGATCATCCGATCTTCACCAAACTTGGTCAGAAGTTGTATCTAGATGATGTCTATGTCAAGTTTTAATATGGGTCATGCCGGGTGAAAAACTAGGTCATGGGGTCACTTAGTGCGTTTTTTAACATTCAGCATTGAAAACCTGGTTTTGTGACAATTTTGTCCCTTGTTTATTATATACATGTTTAATGCTTTAAACGAAATACAGGTTGTATCAATCGTTGAAATAAATCCCGTATTATGCTACTCGCTGTTTTCCGATTCCGTATTACCATACTAGCCGGACTACTTTCTTCGACCCATTGAATGAAGTCACATTTTAATGACGTCACATTTAATGACGTCACATTTTATTCATTGTTTTGTAAGTTTTGTTAAAGCAAAAAAATACAATTGATAACTGTTTTCGTTAGTTGTTGTATATAATAAAAGGAATATTACGCTAGTCAATTGTTCCAAGTGTTTGTATCAGTCTCGTGGCTTGCGCTATTTCGTTTCACACAAGCCTGCACTCGACTGATACAAACTCTTGGAACAATTGACTAGCGTAATATTCCCTATGTATTAGCATTTACTGGTTTATATGTGTAGGTGCAATTTTAAAGTGAAGAGTAATTTAATTAGAAAACAATGAAACTGAGTTGAATTCAAAGCAGCACATTGTTTAATCCTTTCCCTCTCAGAAGCAAAGTGAAAATGGCTTCATGCAACCAGCATAAAACCAGAACAGCCTGCGAGTAAATCTTTTAAGCTGTTTGCGTCTCATCAGCATCTTAGGGTTGAACATGAAGGCTTTACAACTTAAATCTATGAAGAAAGGTCAAAATGCGTATCTAATCGGTAAAAGGTTAACAAGTTTCTGTCTATTACAGTCAACAGGTGCTCAGTTACGTCTGCAAGACGTTGCTGTGTCCAGCATACTCGGAGCAGGTATCACTGTTCCTCATACCAGCAATGGCGTACGGCAAAGACCCGTTCCCCTTTGTGGATCTGATCACAACATTGATCACGGGCAGCAACGAACAAGCACTTGGTGCTGGGAAGAACAATGGCTCAGGCCAGTCTTCTGCCAAGAAGCTTGCACCCATAGAAAAGACGGCCTGGCTTTTGGGTGCATTTGTGGTTCTGGGGGCTAAGTCACTGGGTAAGTTTTTTTTAAATGTTGCAGAACTGAAAATATTGTTCAAGACATGTTACGTGTACATTTTTTGCATATGTTCTAGTGGTAGGCTGCTGGTCTAGAAATCGGAAGGTCCCTGGTTCGAATCCCACTCAGACAACTGGATTCTTTAGCAAAATATTAATCTCACGCTAGCTTCTCTCCACCAAGGTGTATAAAATGGGTACCTGCGAGCAAAGACCTATCAATATACATGTATATTGATAGGTCTTTGCTGCGAGGAAAATAAGCAAATGTTTTGTGGCTGCATACTGCATTGAGTGCAATCAGACAACTCATATCCCAGTGATCAGGGAATTAATGTGAAAGTCGGCTGAAGATGTCATCATGTTATCAATATAAGCCTATAAACCGATCTTTCGTCTTTTAACCCACATGTATTTAGCATCGCAAAAATAATTATGGAACAATTGTGCCAAATTTTTGCTAAATTTTATTTATTAAAAAATAAACCTAAAAACATAGAAAACTAGTTGTCATTGTATTGCTATAATTTTCAGCAATTTGTCACATATTTTACTACATGAGCCCCATTTGCGAGCCGAAGTGTTGCCTGCAGACTCTACATTGCTCTAGACTCTTCATCCTACTTTGCCGTGTTTTAGATGATCTTCCCCACGTTGCAGTGTGTGAATACCTGCAAGTGATACAGTGGTTGCTGCCGTCGTTTCCGGCAGCCGGCGATGATGATGATGACGATGATGATGATTCTGATGAGGAAGAGGACATGGAGACAGAAGATGTGAGTTTCAGTTGTGCCCTTCGCTGATGTTGTCAGAGATGGACAGAGTTTATTGGTTTGCTAATTTTTTGTTTGAACAATAAAAAATAAAAATAAATGTCCAGCAGTTTTCATCTATCAGGCACTTCTTCGGTAATATATGAGCCTCATTATGGGAAAATGGGGTTGAATGAATGAGTGTAAAGCGTCGTCCCAGATTAGCCTGTGCAGTCCGCTCAGGCTAATCAGGGACAACATTTTCTGCCTAAACTGGATTTTTGCTTAGAAAATACTTCTTTTAAACGAAAAGTACCATACAAGTTGAAAATATAGTCCCTGATAAGCCTGAGCAGACTATGCACAGGCTAATCTGGGATGACACTTAACATACACGCATTAAACCCCATTTTCCCAGAGCGAGGCACATGTTTAATGTCATAAAAACTAGATCAAATTTGATTACTCATCCATTTTATTCTTGAATCGTTGAGTAATGACCAGTTTAATGATTTGAAATTGACTTTTTTAGCCTCTGCTTTGTAGGCGTTATAATCCCATGTTAATGAAAATGGTGTAGTAAATAAATCTGGGCCCTGTTGCTTTACTAGCCAAATGTTCCAAGATTGTCGAGTTTAATTACCTCACATTTCCCTTAACATGCCCCATGGGCTCATAGTGATTTGCAAGTGGCTGTTAAACCAAGAATTCTTGTTTCACAAATAACAATTATATTCTATTAACTATTATCCAATCATCAATCTCTGTATCATCTATCTCAAAGGTCGCCATGGGGTTGTAGATATGGTGTCTGCCTAGCGACCAGGAGGTCACAAGTTTAATCCCTACTGTGAAAGCGTTGTTTCGATCTTTCCGAAAGACACTAGGTACTGGTTCTTCCCATGAAACAGACTCGAGAACATTTCAATAAGCCTTAGGCTTTTGATGGAATTGAGCTAAAATAAATAAGTTTAAACTTCTCTCTGAAGCTAATCATTTATCTCTGATAAAAAAAATGATACAATTTATTGATAATGTTTCCAATTTATTTTGACTCACTGAGTATGTTCCTTTAGAGTGGCGAGGGATGGCTGGCGGAGGTCAGGGAGGCACTGGTCGGGAACGAACACTGCAAGGCGCCCGTACTGCATGCTTTAGCCGTCATATGTCACTGTCTGATCAGTCAGCACAGATACTCCATCCATAGACGAAGGTGAGAATGGGTGTGTCATTGTTTGAGTCTGGGAAAACTTGGCTCCCAGATTAGCCTGTGCAGTCCGCATTCGTTCGCACAGGCTAATCAGGGATGACATTTTTTGCTTTTTAATATTTATTTTTAAAGGAAGACTCTTCTAAACCAAAAAATAGTCTAGGTTGAAAGTGTAGTCACTGATTCATTTGATAGCGAAAAAAATCATCTTGTATATTTAAATTGGTTGCATCTCAGATTTTTGCAGCAACTGGTTAAAAACATTACAACAATTTACACAGGTTATTGGTACATATTTATTAATCTCAATTTATAAAAATGTACTTGAATAAAAAAGACACATTCTTTAGCTATCATTGTTTGCTTTCAGAATGCTGTTCAGTCTTGCTTACAATCCAACATTTATAAGAAATCTATGGAAGTGTTGTGTCCAAGAATCCACGATTACACAGACCAGGTATGATGCCGTAATGAGTATTGTCGATTCATTAAAGGCTGTCTTTAAAAACACTACAAATAACATCTAAGTAAACAAAATACTATATATTGTGTACTTACATAATAAACAAAGATGATACAAAAATAGTTTTGCAAAGTCCTCACTTTGTATTAGTGTCCAAGATGGGGTCGCAGATAAAGCTTTCGGTGAAACTTATGTAAAAGTGTTATTAAAAAGCAAAACAAAAAATGTTAAATTCAATTGAAATGTAAGAAAATGGAAATTAATTAAAAGTCAATTTGTTTTTCGACGATGCCTATATTTTGTCCCTGACATACAAGTTACATGAAGCCCTGCACTGAGGGTCTTCTGCACATTGTAGGGAGACCAAGACCCTTATTCACCTGCTTAGCTGCAGTCAGGCCATGGAGGGCAGTGACATGGCTCGTATCGTCCCCCTGCTGTCCACCTTCTGCTCCATGTTCAGTCATTCTCTCCACACGCTGCTTGATGCGGACTTTTATGGGGGTATAAAAGATGAGGATTTCAACCGTCTGGTTTTCATTACCATATACATGTAACATCCATTGAGTTTAATATTGTATGTTTTTTTTATGTATTAACCGCACAATATTTTAAGATGTGCAACCCTCGCCTTTCCTATGCCATATAAGACTTGAATGATATCAAAAGTAACAAACCATATATTCTCTTTTTATAAGCATGTTCTTCGCATTATGCTGAATTCAGTGTTCCTAAAAAAAGGAGAATCTGACTAGACAGTTACGTAAGATCGTGAATACAATGCTAGGGGTTGGGGAACCAGGTTTCCATAGATATCGGTGATGCAAAAAATATACATGGCAAAAATGACAGCGGCTTGCATGCATTGTGGGTCACTTGAGAAGACTTTTCCTCGTGTAGTTTTTGTGCAGCAGAACAGCAGTGCCTTTCTTTCAAAATCTATTTCGTGACTGTTGAAAATCAGATGTTGTACATTTTATTTACAAAAAATGTTCTAAATGTTAAATAATATTTTTCGCCATATTGTGTTTTGTGTTCTTAATTATTTTGTTTTTATGGTAACAGGCCGAGGATCGAGTATGCCGTTTGAATTAAAAGATGTAGAGAAAATGTCTGTGGCATTGAGAGACGCATGTCTGGGTATCCTAGAGCTGGCCCATCCTGACGCCCGACCAACAGTCAATGATGACTACAGGCGCGTTCTTAATAAGAAAGGCGGGAAGAAAGATAGCAAGGAGTTAAGCAAGGAAACCAAAGAGTGGGGAAGTCTGTTTAAGGTATGTTTGATTGTCAGTCATTTAACTTTTTGAAAATGTGAAAAGAAGGTCAAACATGTTGATACAAATAGGGTAGTTTTTCTTTGATTTCCGGCCAAGTATCACAAATAAAATATATCATTCAAATCATATGGTTATATGTTTTTTTTCTTTTTAAGTAGCTTGGTTATTGCAGTATTATTCAGTCTTAAAATGTGTGGGTCTCTGTAATTCACTTTGGGCCTCGCTCTGTGAAAAGGGGGCTTAATGAATGCGCTTAAAGTGTCATCCCAGATTGGCCTGTGCAGTCCGCACATGCTTATCAGGGACGACAGTCTCCGCCTTAACTGGATTTTTGCTATGTAGAGACTTTCTTTAAACTAAAAATATCATAAAAACGGAAAGTGTCGTCCCTGATTAGCCTGTGTGGACTGCACAGGCTAATCTTGGATGACACGATACGCACATGCCTTAAAAGCAAAGCTCATTTATAGGTTGAAAATTTGCTCATGAATCTGTTTTCAGATGGTTGCTGGCCTCGTTCGGCAATTATACACAAGAGACTCCAGAAAGGCATTCTGTGGCAAAAATCATTGGCTTACTGACAGGTTCAAAATCATTGCAGATGCAGTAAGTTGGTGACTTCTCTAATCTTTTCATTACATTTTCAAGATGACCAACTACCTTTGTTTAGTAATTGTTTACCTTTGTTGAAGATTCTGTTGGCACCCCCACCCACCATAGAAGAAGTGGAGTAATATTGTTATTCATGCCCGTGGGTTTATTGAACAGAACAGAACAGAAAGTTTATTCATATAACTTGAACAAGTCATCCTTATACGTACATAACTGACAATATATAAACAATACGCACATGCATAGTAATGCGAAAGTGTCCAAAATGGTATTTAGCAATGTTTTTAAAATACACTAAGGCCATTATTTTACTCAACATTTGCATTCAAAGCCTCAGTTCTCATTTTAAAAGCATTTTTACAGTATATTTATTGCTTTGCTCCCGGATGATGGGTCCATAGGCCATTTTTGTTCTTGCACATTTTTTACAAATTCTTTGACTTATTATCATTCAAATAATATGATGGTTAATTGAAAGGAAAGGAAGACCCCTCTTTATCTCTAGGTCAAAGTTCAAGGTCACATTCTTTACGGTTTCCATCTGATCTTCACCAAACCAAAGTGGGACATATCTGTCTAACAATAAACTCTTGTTATATATACTGTGCAATAAATATACTATATTGCACATACTTCTTATTAATGCACCCAATTTATTTAGCCGTCACAGATCTACGGTTCNGTTCAAGGTCACATTCTTAACGGTTTCCATCTGATCTTCACCAAACCAAAGTGAGACATATCCGTCTAACAATAAACTCTTGTTTTATATACTGTTCAATAAATATACTATATTGCACATACTTCTTATTAATGCACCCAATTTTTTTAGCCGTCACAGATCTACGGTTCTTCCATGTTGGTTCGTCGCCCATTCCTAACAATGCAGTCCCTTACCCGTATCAACGCAGAGGAAGGTGGACCGCCTCTCTCTAACAGGGATGTCAAGAACCTTGTCATCCTCACTGAGTTGCCCTTTGTTGTAGCTTTCCATGAACGAGTGAAGGTAGGAAGGATTGCTGTGAATAATATGCATTCTTTTATGCATTTTAAGCAATTGTTAACTCTTTCAGTGCTGGAACCGAATTTTGAAGGCTTTTGCAAACAGTTTGGATCCAGATGAGACGCCACAGAACGTGGTGTCTCATCTGGATCCAAACTGTTTGCTATTCTGATAGTATTCTTGGAAAAAAAATCGAAGAAAATGCTAATTTTAGAAATTCAGCAGACAACATTTTATCAGAAGACAAATTTCCCAGCATGCAAAGGGTTAAGTTAGTTAGAGCCTTTAAATAATAAGCCTGGCTTTGGGAAAACGGAGCTCAATGCATGTGCGTAAAGTGTTGTCCCAGATTTGCCTGTGCAGGCTAATACTTTCTGACTAGACTGGATTTTCGTTTAGTAGAGACTTCCTGTTAACGAAAAAATCTATAAAAGTGGAAAGTGTCTTCCCTGGTAAGCTTTTCGGGCTGCACAGGCTAATCTGGCATGACAAATAACGCACATGCGTTAAGCCCGGTTTTCCCAGGGAGACTCGTATATTTTCAGAGACATCACTGAGAACATATTTATTTTCTGAGCCATTTCTGGATTACTGTTTTATTACTCATCATAAAACTAAGTCATTTTTGTGCCATATTTTAAATGTTTATTCCATGATAAACTATTTTGTAATAAGAAAAATATTGTTATGTATCCATACACTTTAAAAACAAATGTCCAGATTAAGTTCACCATTTTTTTCTTTTTTAGTTTTTGTTCAAATATTGTTTTTCCTTTAAAAAAATGAGTATTAGTTTATTTTTAATATGTTTGTTAATCATGTTACCAGATTATAACAAACTAAAAGTGATGTTTGTTGCCCAGATATTTCACAAGTTTCTGCAGAAGGACAAGGAGGAGTTCCAGACAGAGACCAGTCAGTTCATAGGCACCCGGTCTGTCAGCGTGATGATCAGAAGGAACTACATCTACGAGGACGCATTTGAAAAACTCTCATTAGACAATGGTATGATTAAAAGGCTGAAACGATTTGGACACAATAAGCACAATAGATAATGATAACGTTATGATGTTTTCTTAACAATTGATTTCAGTCTATTAATAATTGTATTGTTTTAGAACAAATTGCCTTGGATTTTAGTAACCTGTAATCATTCAATAATTATACCTGTACATCATTGTTCAGTGGTGAGTCTTTTAATTTTAATCTAATGAAAAATGGAATTCTATTTAAAAAAAAACAACATTTGTTTACGGGCATGATTCAGAACAATTGTTGACAAGTCATGCACGTTTTCATTCAGAGCCCAACCTGAAGTACAAGATGCGTGTTCAGCTGGTGAATGCAGCAGGGATGGATGAGGCAGGTATAGACGGGGGCGGCATCTTCAGGGAGTTCATTGACAATTTCAAAAGGAATTTAAAAACATTTCTTTTCAGAGACTTTTACAACCTATTTTTATTTGAATACCTGTGATTTCAAAACAAATCGAGACTCAGTTGTACGGGCTTATTTGTCCAACAACCATGACTCGGAGGACCAAGAAATTAAAGAATTCTGCGGGCTTCTTTGCTTGAAAAGGATATCTATTGTACAAGTGACCGGTAACCAAAAATCATTAGGGCTTCTTTGCTCAATGATTGAATGACATCATACAGCGGTCTTTTAGTCACGCTTAGCCCCTCTAGTCGTGTCTTATAGTCACACTGAAATTTTAACCTTCAAGTTGTGTCTTGTAGTCACACTTGGTCAGTCTATTTGTGACTTGTAGTCGCAAAAGTTCAAATAAGGTTAAAACCCAAAAGAAGTGTCCGTAAGGGTGACGGGTGACCGGTAGCTGTGGGATCCGACAGCCAGAGTGCAGAAATATCCTTTCACGTATCCTTTCAGTTCAGGAAAAAAGTGTCTTAATGTTGCCAAAACTTTGCTAATAATATCATTATAATTATTGTCTCAACCCTAGTTATATCAATTAATTACATAATATTTTATTTTTCCTGTGTTTTAATATCGTAGCCTGTATTGTTTAATTACTTAAGTTTCTTACAGCATTTTTATTTTTTATTTATATCACACATTTTAAGATTATTAATCCTTTAATTAATGCTGCATAAAAGTATCAATCACTCTTATTATTTTTTTATAAATTGTATGTATATTTATATGTTTTGTACAACGCCATTGAATATAATTATATAAATAGGCGTTTCATCAAATTAGCAAGTTTCAGGTTAGCAAGTTTAAGTTTCAGAGTTCCTCGGTCAGCTGCTGAAGACTGGCTTTGATCCCAACAGAGGGTTCTTTAGTCAGACCACAGACGGGCTTCTCTTCCCCAATCAGCAATCCGCTCTGCTCGTAGACAACTTTGAGAAACATTACTTCTTCCTCGGCAGGATGTTGGGAAAGGTAACATTTTACCCTTCACTTCTGTATACTTGGCATGAGTTCGATACCTGATTTCAATCTCTGATGCTTTTTATGCTCCCGGTAGGGAGGCATATAGCAGTTGAACTGTCAGTCCGTCCGTCCGTCAGTCTGTGCGTCCATCCGAAAACTTTAACGTTGGTGATAACTTTTGCAATATTAAAGATAGCAATTTGATATTTGGCATGCATGTGTATCTCATGAAGCTGCACATTTTGAGTGGTGAAAAGTCAACGTCAAGGTCATCCTTCAAGGTCAAAGGTAAAACAAAATGTTAAATGCATGTTTATCTCGTGGAGCTGCACATTTTGAGTGGTGAAAGGTCAAGGTCAAGGTCATCCTTCAAGGTCAAAGGTATTTTTTTATTTTTTTTTCAAAGCGGCGCAGTAGGGGGCATTGTGTTTCTGACAAACACATCTCTTGTTTTAATAAGAATTTGGAGACATGCCTTTTTTCATAAATATGCGTATGATGCAAGTTTCAACAAATGCATGACATGTTAAAATAAATATATATTTCATCCAATTATTTTAATTATAGCACTATGAAATGCGGTTTAAGGAAATATATTTACCTCTGTGTCTTGTATCAAACATAATAAGCAAAATATGCACTTGAATCTGACTAAATAAACATCCACTGACAAATAAAACAAACCATGTTTGTTACTTGCCATTTTCACCCATGAATCTGGGTATTGTTCTTTCTTGTCAAGTTCACTTGAAGNACATTTTGAGTGGTGAAAGGTCAAGGTCATTCTTCAAGGTCAAAGGTCATTTTTTTTTCAAAGCGGCGCAGTAGGGGGCATTGTGTTTTTTACAAACACATCTCTTGTTTTAATAAGAATTTGGGGACATGCCTTTTTTCATAAATATGCTTATGATGCAAGTTTCAACAAATGCATGACATATTAAAATAAATATATATTTAATCCAATTATTTTACTTATAGTACTATGAAATGCGGTTAAATTAAATATGTGTACCTCTGTGTCTTGTAACAAATATAATAAGCAAAATATGCACTTGAATCTGACTAAATAAAGATCCACTGACAAATAAAACAAACCATGTTTGTTACTTTCCATTTTCACCCAAGAATCTGGGTATTGTTCTTTCTTGTCAAGTTCACTTGAAGACGTACCATAAACTGAACATATGCTTTATAAGTATTTTTTTAGCTTAACCTATGCAATTTTTTTAAGTTTTGGAGAATAGAAGAACTTATTGAAAAACATTGGCCAAAAATTTGTATTAATTTGGTGCATACTTTCTCCACACCCAGGCGATATATGAAAAAATGTTGGTGGAGCTTCCCATGGCGTCCTTCTTCCTGTCCAAGCTGCTGAGTCGTCACCTTGGCAAACTGGACTTCGACCATCTCGCCGCCCTCAACCCCGAGATCTACAAGAACCTGCTCTTCCTCAAACACTACGAGGGAGATGTAGGGGATCTGGGCCTGGACTTCACCGTGGCTGGGGACGAGTTCGGGAAAACAAAGGTAACATTTTATGTGTAATGTAGTCTAATTGACGTTAGGCTATGGGAGTTGGTACTAACTCTTCTACTACCCTGTTGAAATCTATTAAGGAGTGCTGACTGTGTGCAGATGGTAAAAAATGTCTTTTAAACAATTTAGGTCTTAGCTTGAGTCTTTTCCCTGAAACCGAATCTCAGTGGTGCTTGTTTGTCTCAATTTTTAAATCCTTGTTGCTGTGAGGCTTAAAACAATAAATTGGTGGGCAAAACCATGATTTGAATATGTTTATTACAGCAGCTGACTTGCGCTTACCCAATCAACTGCATTAGAGGTCTTTGTCACTGTTTCTTAGCAATATTCTGATATTCTGGTGATAACCTAGCTGAGTGAAAGGCTAAAACCGGTGTCAATCAAATATGAATGAAAGGTTGATAGTTTTATTAGATTGGGGATGTTGCGTGGTCATCATTGAACAGGTGGTTTCCACTCAATAACTTAAATTGACCAGTCTTGATTAGTCTTTGGATATAGCAAGCTTGCCTGGAACCCTTTCTATTTAAGGGTTTTATTTGAAGCTTGTAAGATCAAGGTCAAGGTTATTATTTCTTAAAATAGAAAAACAATATCTGTTCCATATCTTGAGTTTGGATGGAGAGTTTGTACTGATTTGTTTGTGTAGGTAGCGCGCATGCACAGCTTGTAAATTGCATTAGTTTCCAAAAGAGAAAAACTGTTTCTGCTCAATATCTTGACTTTTGACGGAGGAATAGTGCTGAAATTGTGTGTAGATAGCTTTAATGCATCCAAATGGTAGGATTCCATGTTTGGTCAGTCGTGTAAAGGTCACTGCTGATAAAAAAAGAAGAATCGTTTCCACTAAATAACGTTATTTTAGATGGGGTTAGCTTGTAGACCTAGCTTAGAATTGCACAATTAACTTAAGCGAAAGGAAATGTACAAGTATTGAACACCTAGTTTTGTGGCATTGTCATGTTTTTGTTTGTCATATTTATAATCTTGTATGTAGTAACATTTTCACATGATTTCTTTCTTTGTTTTGACAGGTTATGGAGCTGAAACATGGTGGCAGACACATACCAGTAACAGCCACCAATCGCATAGAATACATTCATCTCATGGCAGACTACTATCTGAATAAGCGGGTAAAATAGGTTTATGTTGAAACCTTTTTTTTAAATGCAAAAGAATTAAAAACGTTGCCTGTAGATATGTACTATATTCCATAAATAATCAAAGTCTAGAGTTTATATAGTGGTTTGGTGTAGGAATAAAAGATCTATGGACAAATGTTTGTTATTTTTAACCAGGTTTTCCGAAGGAAAAAACTGGTTATTAGATTGGCGAATGCGGGCGGGCTGGCTGGCTGGCGGGCGGGCGGAACAAGCTTGTCCGCTCTCTAATTCAAATAGTTTTTATCCGATCTTTACAAAACTTGGTCATAAGTTGTATCTAGACAATATCTAGGTCAAGTTCGAATATGGGTCATGCCGGGTTAAAAACTAGGTCAAGGGGTCACTTAGTGCGTTTTAAACATTGAGCATGTTGTCCGCTCTCTAATTCAAATAGTTTTCATCCGATCTTTACGAAACTTGGTCAGAAGTTGTATCTAGACAATATCTAGGTCAAGTTCGAATATGGGTCATGCCGGGTTAAAAACAAGGTCAC
>VMBQ01004392.1:27236-59218 GCA_007657795.1 Dreissena rostriformis | reverse complement strand
CAATAAGCCTTAGGATTTCAATGCAATGGAGCTTAAATAAATACGTTTAAAGTTAATGTGTGCAGATCATCTGCTGAACCTTACCTACATGTATACAAATGTATTACACGAGACAAGGTTGCCATTGCTTTGCCTACTTGTGCAGATTCACCGGCAGTGTATGGCGTTCCGTAACGGTCTTTCGGACCTGCTTAACCTGGAGTGGCTGCGGATGTTTGACCAGCAGGAGTTGCAGGTGCTCATCTCTGGGGCGGCCGTACCCATCGACATAGATGACCTGCGGACATACACCAACTACAGCGGCGGGTATGCGGCCGACCACCCAGTCATCAAAATGTTCTGGGAAATAGTGGAGGACTTTACGGACGAACGGAAGAGGCAGCTACTCAAGTTCATCACTAGCTGCTCTCGCCCACCCTTGCTTGGATTCAAGGTTGGGTGATGTTTATATCCCTGCTAAGCAACGTGTTGAGAATACATGTAATAGGATTTGGCGCCAATTGTTATCTCATAATCATATTTTATAAAAACAAGTTTCGGGTGACTTATGAATTTTAGCCTCGCTCTGTGAAAAGGGGGGTTTAATGCACGTGCGTAAAGTGTGATCTTAGATTAGCCTGTGCAGTCTGCACAGGCTAATCAGGGACGACACTTTCCACTTTTATTGTATTTTTCGTTTAAAGGAAGACTCTTNGGGGGGGGGGGGTTAATGCATGTGCGTAAAGTGTGGTCTTAGATTAGCCTGTGCAGTCTGCACAGGCTAATCAGGGACGACACTTTCCACTTTTATTGTTTTTTCGTTTAAAGGAAGACTATTCTAAACGAAAGTCCGGTTTAGTTGTTTTGTTAAATAGTGCTTTATTTATCACTTTCTAATCCGCTGTCAAATAACTGATAAAAGTATAGATGTGATTTTTTGTCTGATTTACAAAGTTTTACTATTTGAATTGTTTTGTATTACTAAAGCAAAATACAACCAATTACTGTTCTCTAATTATGTGCTTAATAATGATAAAATTAAATGTTTTGTATGGTTACCATGTAGGCAGTTTCTATCTAACAATACAAGTTTACAATTGTTACACAAACATAATCAGTACATAATGCTGTATCCCTGTGCAGGAGCTGTACCCAGCATTCTGCATCCACAACGCAGGCCGGGAGTCGGACCGACTTCCTACAGCAAGCACCTGCATGAACCTGCTCAAGCTCCCAGAATTCCATGACTATGGAATGCTCAGAGACAAGCTCCTGTACTCCATAGAGTCTGAGGCAGGCTTTGAACTCAGCTGAAAAGTAGGAGAAAAAAGATACATTAGAAATATTTATAATTTACCTGATATCTGACTGTGACTCAAGTGGCAGTTGGGAAGTCAGGACTTCAAGGCTTCACTGAGTTGTGAGATAGAACTGGGGCTTCTGAAATCCTGCACATGACCATATCACTGTTGTTTCATCATGATCAACACAACGTTTGTAGCGATTTATCCAGGGCAAATCAGCACCACGCTGTGCCAAAGGAAAATAGTGCATAGTTTCTGACTAACAGATAAAAGCAGCTCCCAGTCTAAATCCAATTAGCGTATCATGCCCATGTATCAGTTAATTGTATTGCTCTTATGGGCCTTAAATGGGGGGGGGGGAATGTTTAGAATATGTACAAGTTTGGGTCCAGATTCAATGAATCATTTTATTGATGTTTTTGTTAATTGTTGGCTTTTGACAGCCTTGCTCTTATTTGCAATTGCAAATGAAAACTGGTTTGTTTTATGATTACAAACGATAGAATATCTGTATATGCAGACTGATGGAGGTTTTTAAGCACATTTTGTGGAAAAAAGCATGTTTGTAACTATTTCTTCAAGTACATGTTAGACAAGAAATCAGTGAAGTCGATTTGCTGAAGTAGCTAAAAAAACTGACATTATTTTTAATCATTATTATAAAAAAAAACTTATGTAGCAGTTTCACCAGCATGATCATCATCATGTAATAAATATAAACATAATGGAAAATTATTGTATAATTGTTGTTTCTTGTCAATTTTCTAACAATTTATAAATGTTTGAAAAAGCTTTGTAGGTTAAACAATAGTTTGTCATTAATGGCATTGTCATTCATGAGCAGTAGAAGAAATCATAAGCTTGTGGTTGAATTAAAAACATTACATGTACCAGTATTTGTTAATCTTTCCCTGTGTGTTCACTTGTGTCCCATTTGTTAATTTGTATACTCTGCGTTCCTGAATTGCTGTTTTCTCATTTTTTTTCGAATTTTTAGGAATATTTGTGTTTGCAGGATTTTTATGCCCCCTTTAAAAAAAGGGGGGGGGTATATTGTTTTTGGTCTGTCTGTCTGTCTGTCATTCTGTCTGTCCAAAACTTTAACCTATCTTAAAGTTTGGTCATAACTTTTGCAATAGTTATCATAGGAACTTGATATTTGGCATGCATGTGTATCTCATGGAGCTGCACATTTTGAGTGGTGAAAGGTCAAGGTCATCCTTCAAGGTCAAAGGTAAAAAAAATAAAAAAATCTTAGCAGCGCAGTTGGGGGCATTGTGTTTCTGACAAACACATCTCTTGTTATTATCTGCCCAAGACTAAAACTTGTTCTTATGTTATCTTTTCAGTTTCTACTTGTTATGCTCTTCATAATAAACGTCCAGTTTATTCCATTGACACAAAATGAACATTTATCGACTAATTTACTTTCATATTTTTATATGTAAACATGTTAAATTCTTGTTATCATGTGTGTATTATTGTGTAGGTCGTTTATTTATTATTTACCTGTTTTTATTGAAATGTTAATTAAAGAACCATTTCTTTTTGAAATTCAATAAACCACATAACTATTTAATACAAGTCTGCGCTGTTGCATATTTTCAATATGATCATTTCACTTAAACATTAGGAAAACAGATAAAATGTTGGGCTAAACTAGTGGGTAGAATAGTGTAACCATAATTGCGTAGAGAGAATAACACTGAGACAGGCACACACAAGTAAACAGTCTAGTGGTAGACCACTGTGATGTTGATAAATGAGCCTTGGTCTGGGAAAAGTGGGCTTAATACATGTGCATAAAGTGTCATCCCAGAATAGCCTGCACAGGGATTACACTTTCCGCTTTTATGGTATTTTTGTCTTAAAAGAAGTTTTCAGCTTATCAAACATCTTGTTTAGGCGGGAAGTTTTGTCCCTGATTATCCTGTGAAGACAGCACAGGCTTATCTAGTATGACACTTTACGCACATGCATTAAGCCCAGATTTCCCAGAACAAGGCTCAAATTGTTATTTTTGCACAATTGTAATTTGATCATTGTTATTGAGTTACTACTACAGAAATACAGTCCAGTTTCTTTATTAATCTCATGGTCACACTGAAATGACAGAAATGCTTAAGTTATCAAAGGTCTTGAGTTATCAAGGTTTCCATTAAGAGAAGTGGAAATAGTTTACTAGATGGAGGCAATAGGCATTGAATTAACCCATCTGTACATCCATATGTCGCGAAGATTGTGCTTTGATCTGCCATGTAATTACTTGGTGGATTTCGCTAAAACTTCTGCAGTAGAATGACCTTAATGTGTTACTTATTGTTATGAAAGTAATTTTGGCTGCAATGGTGTTTTTTTTAAAGAATTATGCACCCATGTCTGTTTTTCATATTTTGAAGCTTGTGCTTTGAAATCTTCTTTAACTACTGGGTTGATGTTGATCAAAAGAGTAGTTTAAACAAAGGACATTTGGCAGCGACAAGTTTTGGTAGAACAAGCAAATTCGTTGAATTGATATCCCACGCAATTTTTTTTTGTCTATGGATAGGTTCAGAACTTTATAATTATAGTATCTGCGTTATAGCAATGGAAAGTAACATTATACTCAAACAACAAAGGGCAATAACTCTTATTAGAATTTTGTTTAGTATCTGAGATAAAGCCCTGAACAGTTATGTCCTACAAATTGTGTGTGACAGACGGATAGAATGACGGATGGACTGACAACACCAAAACTATAACCTTCTGCCTTTGGTGGGGGGTAATTGTGACTCTTTGTTTTTTCCAATTAAGCATGTAGTCCCAAAACTTTGTGTTTCAAATTCCTATTTAACTACTAGGTAGATTTTGCTTATACCACCACTATTGAATAACCTTAATTTTGTAAATCATCATAAAGAAAGAATTTTTGGCTGCAACGAGTTCTGTCAGAATTATGACCCTTTCCTAGTTATTCCACAACAGAATACATAGTCCCAAAATTGTGTGTTTTAATCTCCTTTTAAAATACAGGGTGAATCTCGTTCAAACTTGTACAGTTGAATGACCTTAATGTGTAAATTCAGTTCAACTTAGTTACAGGAGGAAGCAGATGTTAGTTGTCAATAATTTATGTAACTATAGCAACCACAATTTTAGTTGGACGAAAAGAAATAATTGCATATTCACCCTTTGACCCTCTTTATTCACTGTATCAATTTAGCTTAATTACAATTACTTTGTTAGTTCTTGCAGAATCCACACTTGACCCTAATATGAACTTGGCATACTCTAGTTCTTGTCAAGATATGCATCGTTACCACGTTGCATCAAGATTGAGTCATAAATGTGGCTTCAATAGTGGAAACGGGTTTGTAAGATTTGACCTGGTGACCTAGTGTTTGGACAATCATGACCCCGATTCCAACTTTGCCTAGGTATTGTTAAGATATACATTCTGACCAAGTTTCATGCAGACTGAGCCAAAAATATGGCATCTAAAGTGTTAACAAGCTGACAGTTGACAACACATAATGAATAATGTCGGACGTAGATGGTCATTACAGGTCAACATAAGCACTTCATGCTCAGGTGAGCAAAAACAAGTCTACCAAGCAAACATTAAATCTGTGTTTTTTTATTATCTCAAAATTTAAGAAAATGAATTTACATTTCAGTGCAAAACAAAAGATGTTTGTAAAACATGTATGCCCCCCCCCCTAAACTTGCATGACTTTTTAATGATGTCAATCCCCTACCAGTGCAATATTCTATTCAATAATTACTGAATTCAGTGTCCACAGCTCAGATGGTGTTTGACTACAATGAGAAGTGTTCTTAAGGGATGTTTCTTATGGGTATAAATGGTACTTATTATTACTGCTCTACCTTTTAATTTTCATATAACAAACCCCTGTGGCCTTGACCTTTCACATGCTGAACTCAAATTCCTTAGGCTTCTTCCTTTTCTTACATGTAAATATAATACCAATTTGCATGATTGTACATGTAGGTCCAAGCATTCTCTAGATATCATGACGAAAGAATGTTCTATGGCCTAACCAACCATCTGACAGACAGGTGCAAAGCAATATACCCTTGCTTCTTTAGAAGGGTGAATAATAAGTAAATACAACATGTATGTTTATTACAAAGAAATGTGTACAACATATAAATTGATCATTATGTAACAGTGCCATAAACAAATAAGCAACATTTGCCAACGTATATACACCTGAATAAATCTCACAAATGGAATGCAAACAAAAATGTACAAACTGAAAAGAAAACTCGAAAATGAAGTTCATTAGATTTTTTTTGAGGTTTTCATTCTGGCAAATAAAAGCCATTCAATAAACAGATCTTGTCACAACTATCTTTAATTATGCCACCCTTTGAAGAAGAGGGGGTATATTGTTTTGCTGGTTGAAGGTCGGTCTGTGTGTCTGTCGGTAGACCAGTTCGTTTCTGATCAATAACTTTTGAACGGATTGACCGATTGGCTTGATACTTCACATATGCATTGGCTTTGGACAGTAGGTGACCCCTATTGAAATTGGGGTCATTAGGTCAAAGGTCACTGTCACAATAAGTGTGAAAATCGTTTCCAAGCAATAACTCTTCAACATACTGACTGATTGGCTTGATACTGTACATGCGCATTGGCCTTGGACAGTAGATGACCCCTATTGAAATAGGGGTCACTCGGTCAAAGGTCAAGGTCACTGTCAAAATAAGTGTGGAAATCGTTTCCGATCTATAACTCGTCAACCAATTGACCGATTGACTTGATACTTCACATGTGCATTGGCCTTGGACAGTAGATGACCCCTATTGAAATTGGGGTCACTTGGTCAAAGGTCAAGGTAAGGTCAAAGGTCAAGGTCACCGTCACAATAAGTGTGAAAATCAAGGTCCTGTTTTGGGGGCATATGTCTCCGACCGCGGAACTATTGTTATATTCCCCTCTGTAATTCTGATATTCGGGTGGGGATCTGTACCTTTAGCCAAAGTGATTGACTAAATCCTTCTGCATATTGTCTACATAAAATGAACATTTCATGAACATCATTCAATGGTTGTGGGAGATAAGAAGAAGAGAGAAACCTTTTACCGTATTCACATCATCTAAATGAGCTAAACCTTTTAACAAAGTTTCATGAAAATGCTTCAAACTATATCGGAGACCATGATCAGAGAAGCAAATAAATAGGATCATGACTTTTAAATATGGCTTTGACTGACTTACTGCACATCCTTTCATGACCTTAATATTTGATGCAAATTTATTGAAAATCCATAAAAAGGAATTAGAGATATAGTGCAGACACAACAGTGTTACGGACAGATTTAGGAAATGCCTATATTCCAAAGTCCCGCTTTGCGACAGGCAATTTAGAATAATGTCAAACTTACTGGTACAAGTGTGAAGTAGCTNTAGTTGACCGTTATTTCGAGTTGACCGTTAGGCCAGTTTCGACTGTACATCATATTTCAACTTAAGCTATAAGAACACAACATAAATAATCATAACAAATGACAGACATAAAACTACAATTACCATTTGTGCAAAAACAGTATTTAAACATAAAGCATGTTCAGTTAATTTCATAGAGGGTGGTAGAAGGAGCTAAGCAAGCTTTAAATTCCCCTTTTTCGCAGGATCGCAATTTAGTGTTTATTTTGTGAAGGCATCAAAAGGTCACATATGTATGTTGGTGAAATGCTTTAAATACAATAGCTAACGTGGAATATTGATGATACTGGGAGTAGAATAAACTCTCCCGTGCCTGCAATCCAGATCGCGTAATAATTAACCGGGAGTTTGACATTTGCCTGCAGCAACTCTAATGTAAACAGGTTGCTGGGAAATCGATGCTTAAAGGCAATTTAAAAAGGCTTGCTCGTGAGTTTTGTGGGAATTGTTGTTGACGCAAATTGATTTGTTTTTATACATTATTATTGGTAATTGTTTATTACTTGGCAATTAACTTTCATCATCTCACTATTAAACTGATTGATTGCCGCTCAACTTTGGCGTTGTGTTCTACTTCTAAAAATAATAAACACATTTCTTTTTATAATTAACACTTATACAATTAATAAAAAAACATGAGTAGCCAAAGTAGCCAAAATCGCTAGCCGGCCCCACACGTTATACGTGTCAATTTCGACCCCCCTCAAGCACTCACCACCATATCCGGTGTAGGGCCCAAATTGGCCCAGTCTATTATTCACCTAAGGGGGACCCATGGCAACCTGGAACCGGAAACTCTCGAGATTCTGATAAGGCGGTCCCTCAGTGCAAGGGAGCTACATTGGTTGGATTTAGCTGCAAATCCATCGCTGGTCGCGGAGTCGACAGCTAGCACAAATGAGGATTTTGTTGATTGGACGCCTCCATGCAGCACTCCATACCACAACCTGGACCATGAAAAGGCCGAGCTGGCCGCCCAGATATCCAGCTTGGAGGCCGACATCACGGCTCAATGGGAGGAGCTCCAAATGCAGATGAGGGAACCTCTGCTCTCACACACAAAACACCCGGCCCCCAGCGTCTATTGACAACGCGGGTCCCGGTTGTTGCGGAAGGCTTCCCAAACCCTTCCGAGCACATGACCTATCTCACATCACGCCTCCCAGCCCCGCCCCAGTTGTTAGATTTGCCCCATGGTAGGGCGATAAAACGTTCTAGACAGAGGAGCCCCGATTCTTTTATTTCAGAGGCCTCGTACATGGCCCCTCTAGCACGTGGGCGCGAAGCAGATTGTTAATGCGTCCCGGCGCCACCTCGGGTGACCTTCAATGAGCCTTCGGGGGCCCATTGTGCCCCAAAGGGCCCTCTTGCCCCGAATGGTCTACCTGTTCCATTCCCATCTACCATCACCATTCCCAGTCCCAGCAATGCCCCGGTTAACAGTAACCTGCCCGGACCAAGCAACCCCCCGGTCGTAACTAACCTTCCATTACCCACCTGTGTCCATGTTCCGATCATCCCCCCGGTCGTTACAAACCTTCCATTACACACCTGTGTCCACGTTCCGATCAACCCTCCGATCCAAAGTAACCCCCGACCCAGAGGGATCGGGACGTTTTAACTCGGTTGCCGAAGAGCTTACTATAAGACGGGCGAAGTAACTGGTCAGTTTTTCGCAACAAATTTGAGCGGTACGCAAGGATGAACAACTGGTCTGAAGCGGAGAGAGCTGACTGCCTTGGCTGGTGCCTGACAGGTAAGGTCGTTGATTTTTACGCTGTACTGGTTGTAGGGAGAGGTACGGTACCCTATACAGACCTCATGCAGCGGCTGCAGGAGGGCTTTTGCGCTAGGGAGCTCCCCGCGACGGCTCAGGGCCGCTTTCAAGCAGCCCACCAGGAAACAGGTGAGTCCCTCGATGATTGGTCGGACCTCGTGTTTACACTGGCGACCAAGGCCTTTAGGGATCTGCCCCCTGCATACGCCACTGGGCAGGCAATTTTGAGGTTTTGCCAGGGACTAATGGACAAGGAGGCAGGTAAACATGTAAGTTTGCAGTAACCGGTATCAATGGGGGATGCTATGAACAGCATCAAGATGTACAGTTTCATCTCTGCTGCCTGCGCCTCCGCTCCCGGCGACGCTAATGGTAAGTACGAGGAACAACGGCGGGTTCACGCCGTGAACATGGATCCTCCCCCAGGTGCTGTAAGTGGATTGACAGTAGACAAGCTGGCCCAAGTCATGGAGAGGCTTGAGGGCGCTGTGGGACGTTTGTCCGGCCCTGGAGGTTTTCGACAACCGGGTCAGCCGCCCAGCTATAAAGGCCAAGGTAAGTATCCTGTGGAGGGACCCTACCCCCAGAATCGCAGTGACGGTGACCAGCGTCAGGTAAGGTACCCTGAGTGTGCAAGTGGCGGCGCTCCACGCGGAAACCGTTTCCAGAACGCCTATGAGCGTGGTCCCGGCCCCAATGCGTACGGAAGAGGCGGCAGAGACAGGTATGGCAATTCTAACCCAGAGCGCGATCAGCGCGGGAGTTACGGTAATAACCGAGGAGGGAATCCCGACCAGCCTGCAGCGAACCGGGGCGGTCGCCTTGGCAACGCGCCTCCTCCAGGTCCTAGTGGGCGCGCGGGCGCAAGGCAGGATGTCATTTGTTTCAAGTGTAGGGGGCTGGGTCATTTTCAGCGAGAATGTCCTGTACCCGCGAGACCCCCCATGCAACCTTTAAACAAGACAGGGTTGGGCGCAGCGGCCTTTGCCCGACCTTGACATCCGTGGTCACAAATGAGGAGACACCCGTAACGGTTGCCGCAGCGGCGGAGCCGCGGAACCAACCAGAAGTGGTACACGTTAACCAGCTGGGATCACTTTCACAGTTTTGCATGAAGGTTCAGGTTGGTGATGTAGTGGTTTACGCGGTGGTTGATTCGGCAGCGGAGGTAAGCATCCTCTCCGACCGGATATATAAGTCTATGAAATGCCCTTCTCCCAAACTGCGTGATGTCAAGCTGTTGACGGCCGGCCGGAAGTTGTCCATGCGGGGTTCGGTCGTAGGTCCGGTTAAGTTGAAGATTGGCAGTTGTTGGTATGAGGAACAGCTGTATTGATACAGATATGCTGTTGGGATTTGACATTTTGGTGAATTGGGGAAAAGCTACGCTTATCTTTGATGGGCAGTTTCTGAGCCTTGACGTTGGGTCAACAGCCGGGCAGGCACGGGTCGCTAAGGTGAGGGTGAGCAGAAGGCGAGTTATTCCACCAAACTCAGTGTTGCAAGTAAAATGTACCATGCCTAGGAGCGATGTGGACTATGTTGTTGAGTCATTCGGAAATTCTAAGTTGATGGTCCCTAGGGTGGTACTTTCGGCGGGTTCTGACCCCGTACTGTGCCTGGTCAACCCTACGGACCGCTTTAAGTTGGTCAAGAAGAACGCATTCATTGCGAATGCGTTTCCGGTCGCGGAGTACATATCAAGAGAATCTTTATCTCCGGACTCTGAGGAATACCGGGTGCACACTTGCTCTCTGGTGGACGCCGCGCCGCCGGAGGCAGTTCCGGAGCACGTTCGAGACCTGTGCGAGCAGTCTGGCGAATACCTGGAAGATTCAGAGAGGAAGCAGTTAGCCGATCTGCTAAATGAGTATCAGGATGTGTTTGCGAAGGACGAGTTTGACCTAGGCTCGTTCACTGCTATAACGAATACCGTGGATACAGGCAACGCCCTTCCAGTTAAAGAGCGTATGCGGCGAACACCTGCCTCTTTTGCGGGGGAGGAAGAGTCGCACCTCGAGAAGATGTTGAGAGCCGGTGAGATTCAGGAATCGACATCGGAGTGGTCCTCAACCCCGGTGCTGATTCGGAAGCGGGACGGGACTGTCAGGTGGTGTATCGACTACCGGAAGTTGAACGACGTCACCATCAAGGGCGTGTTCCCCCTACCCCTAATCGACGATTGCCTCGATACTCTGGCCGGCAGTTCTCTAAGCTGGATGCGAACTCGGCTTATTGGCAGGTGAACATCGCGGAGCAGGACCGGGAAAAGACGGCGTTTGTAACCAAGTACGGCCTATTTGAGCATGTTANTTATGAAACTTTCCAGTCTAGTTCTTTTTCATGAGTAACAAAAGCAAGTTGTTAAAATTATGTTTACACAAATGAAATATTGTTCTTTTTTAGTGACAGTCATTTAACAGTTATAATAATATTTATTTTCAGGAGTCTTTTTTTCCCAGCTTATGTTAGACTAATTGGGTTTGAAAAAGATTAAGAGAAAGAACGGGCATTCAATCTGTCCTTTTTTTAAAAATTCTCCAGTCCCTATAAACATCACCATAATCCTTATTATTGTAAACACAATGCAAATGTTGTATGGCTCTTAAGCAGTATATGTGTAAACGTGGGCGAATCAGTGATGTGTGAATAGTCCCAGTCATGTTACTATCGCTCGGTAATTAGAGTGGTTTTGCAGCAGTTTGTAAACTATATTATTGTTATATTACCCAATCATATTGTTCTCTAAAGCGTACTTTTCTATAAAAAATCACATCATGAATGTTTCAGTATAAAGTAACCACATTTATTTACATCATATTTTAACTATATTATTATAAGAACACGTTTATCAAACATACATAATAAAAGTTTATTAAAGTTTAATGTGAAGAAACATAATGTTTTATTAATATCATGAAAATAAAATCTAATACTGTGAAATTAGTTGCAATAATTCAATTCTCAGCTTTATAACCCAATGGGTTGCTGAGCCGTCAAAGCAAAAAATATCATAGGCTCTTGAAGTCCGTTAATATGGACTAACTGTGAAATATGTGTTACTTTGTGTATCACTGTTAAAACACATTATACACTTACTTATTGAAATTGTGCAGATGTTTTAGGTATTGAAATACCAAAAAGGTTATAGTAAAACATTGAAAACTTATTATCGGATAAACACCATTTTGGATACAAATCAGTGCAATTTGCAGGCTTCAGGACCAATTAACTTAAAAAAAAAATACAGCATGGTCCCTGTTTAATACCCTCCCCCCTTTCCAAACATGCATAGCTTTAAAATGATGTCTCCCTCCACCCCCCATATATTTATAAATCAACCAGCAATGGAAATCATTATATTGTTTAATAAAGTGGCTAGAACAGTCCAGACAAGCTGTTTTATGGCAAAATTTGAGCTTTCAGCCCTAGTGTGACCTTGACCTAGAAGGTAGAGAAATGGGGGTTACCCCCAACGCCTCTAATGAAGGTTTATTTGTTTTTTATAACGGTGTGACTGCTATATGCCTAATTCTTAGAAGAGGGCATTAAAACTTCCTTCCTGTTTAAATAATTAATGCAACAACTCTTTATAATACATTGTTTGTATATAAAGATAAATATACTATGATTCTTACCTGTACACCTATTTGATTTGTCCTCATGCAGCTTGCTGACCAGTTTACTCTTCCGTATGTATTTTAACAGTGCAGTACCAGATGTGTAAAAACAGGTCTCCCTGGCGGTGGGAAATACCATGACAGTCATGTTGTAACTTCAGCTTCCTGCCTGTCACCAGCTGATTGTTGATGACTGAGATAAACTGGACCTCATATGTGTTTCCATTCTCCACAGTCACGGCAACCTCACTGGCTGCTATCTGGAATGTGTCCCATGGCCTACCAGATACATCACAGTGATTCACCACCTGGTTCTGATGGTTCAGCAGTTTTACTTTTTTATTTGTGATGTCTGCAACCAGGATCTGTCTGTCTGGGAGAACACATATGGCTAATATACTGCAATATACTGAATCACTTGGTATGCTAACATCATACTCAGACTTCACATTCAGCCTTATAGCTTGGTCTGGATTTCCCTGCACAGTCAACGTCTGGTTACTGTGTTCAATCCTTCATAGACCTGACAACTTGGACAGGTACTGCTCAATATCGCTGTTAGGATGGAACGCTATTGAAGATTTTACTTCGTGTGGGCTTGGCCCCATGTCACGGATGGTTGTTATGTCTTCATCCTTGTTGAAGACGGAAGAGAACTGCTCGTTCAGGATGTTAGCCTTTGTGTCGCTGTCTGAGTGTGTTATGCCTGTCTTGGCCTTCAATGGTGCTACTCCCTGGCTGTCAGTTTTCTTGCTTTTTATGAAACTGTAGAACTTTTTTGGGTTGGATGAGGAATCTGGGCTGATAATATCTGTAATGTATTGATTGTAGGCGTCCTTACAGGCAAGTTTGGATTTTTTCTTACGTTCTTCATATCTTTTAATGTTTTTAGAAGTATTGCTAGATCTTGCTTTGACGTATGCTCTTTTCTTTCTTCGACTAAGCTGTTTGATCTCTCTATTTATCCATGGTTGGCTAAATCGAGAGCTAGTCATCTTTGAAGGCACACATTAGTCTAAGAGATTGGTGAGATGGTCTTTTATGTCTTCCCACATTGTATTTATGTTGCTGAGGGTTGTGTATTTTCCTTTGAAGTATTGCTGAAACTGGAGGCCTTTGTTCTCCAATGAGACAAGATCAGCTTTTTTCCATAGGTGGATACATCTTTTCACTGGCTTCGATCTCTTGGCTGAGGCGCTAGATACAATGAATATTATGTCATGGTCACCAAGTCCGGGCAGTGTGGTACTGCGTGTCGTCAGGGTTGGATGATTGGTGAGGAAAACATCCAGAATATTGTCTTTTCTTGTTGGTTGTGACCATTTACGGCCTATTTGAGCATGTTAAAATGGGCTTCGGTCTATGTACTGCACCCGCGACCGATTTCCGGGTAATGAACCTGGTACTTAGGGGCCTAAATTGGGAGACAATGTTGGCTTTTCTCGAAGACGTCGTCTTCCTAGGTAGCTCCTTTGCCAATCATCCGGCGAATATAAGGGAAGTCCTGACCAGGTTCCGGCGGCNGACAATCAGGTTGTGAGAGGCTGGCCGGTCCCCAGGAGCTCCAAGGATGTTGAGTGGTTTACTGGTTTGGCGAACTATCATCGGGTTTTTATTAAGAACTACTCCGATATAGCGGCGCCGTTGTATCGTGTCACGGGCAAAAACAACTTCAGATGGGTAGATGAAAAGCAGGCGGCGTTTGACGCGTTGAAGGCGGCGTTAACGTCTCCCCCAGTGCTGGGATTCCCAAACCAGATTGATGACTTCATCCTGGATACCGATGCGTCGGACGTCGCCATAGGAGCAGAGTTGATCCAGCTTCAGAACGGGGAGGAACGGACGATAGCTTACGGTAGCTACGCCCTTATCAAAGAGCAGAGGCGCTACTGTACTACCAGAAAGGAGCTTCTGGCGGTAGTACGGTTCACGCGTCAATTCCGACATTACTTGTTTGGCAGACCTTTTGTTATCAGGACTGACCACTCAAGTTTAACTTGGTTTTTGCGTTTAAAGGAGCCACAGGGGCAGCTGGCGAGATGGATGGAAGAACTGTCTCAGTTTAATATGGTACTGCAACACAGGGCAGGCTGGAAGCATTGCAATGCGGATGCTCTCTCTCTCGTATGCCGGAAGAGGAGCGGTTTGCAGCGGAATCCTGCGAGATCCGGTCTAAAGATTTGCCGTGTGGGGGATGCAGGCACTGACAGCGGGCAGATCTGTGGAGCGCGTTCACCGAAGACGTTGATGATGCAGTTCCGTTGGCGCTGCCAACAGTGCGCGAAGTCGTCTGTGACATTGGTGTGTGCACCGACGTGAGCACTGAAGGAGGAAACGGTGAGACTGGCGGCGTCTTAGACGGTGAAGCAACAGCAAAGGAAGACAACAGTGGCAAGCCGGATCCTGAGTACCAAGGGGAATTTCCGACTTGATTTCCGGGTATGCGCGTGCGCTCCAGAGCCGGAAGTAGAGGTGCCAGTCGGGCCAATTGTGTTAGCGCCCAGCAGTTGGGGTTTCACATGTGCTGATTTGATAGAGGCACAAGGCCAGGATCCCGATCTAGGTTTCGCTCTGCAGTGGTTGATTAAGGAGGTGAAGCCCGGGGAAGCAGAACTGTTTGCGGCAAGCCCGGGACCAAAGGTTTATTGGTTAAACAAGGAGCAGTTGTCATTAATAGATGGGGTAATATACCAGAATAACCCTGCGTCAGAGGAGAAGCTGCTGGTGATGCCCAGGCCACTGAGGCAAGAGGCAATCAGGTTACTTCATGACATTCTATCGGCGGGCCATCAGAGCGTCAAAAGGACAAAGGAGAAGGTAAAAGCTAAGTTTGCCTGGTACGGTCTCAGCAAAGACGTTGCTGGATATTTGGCTGCATGTGAAGTCTGCAACAGGAACAAGAAGTCCGAGCGGAAGGGGAAAGGTCCCATGACCGAGTACCAGGCTGGAGCCCCAATGGAGAGGGTCCATCTGGATTTCTTGGGTCCATTACCGAAGACAGGCCGAGGTAATGAGTACATACTCATGATGGTGGACCAGTTCACAAAGTGGGTAGAATGTGTCCCCCTAACCACGCAGACAGCGGAGAGGAGACGGCTCGTGCCGCAGTGGATCATTTCTGTTCGAGATTTGGGTTTCCCCTCCAGGTTTTTTCCGACCATGGGCGTAACTTCGAATCCAAGCTGTTTACGGAGCTGTGCCCGGTGCTGAAAATTCATACCCGTACAACACCGTACCGGCCCTCAGCAAACGGCCAGGTGGAGCGTTACAACCGCACGTTGATGGATGCTNTTCACCGAAGACGTTGATGATGCAGTTCCGTTGGCGCTGCCAACAGTGCGCGAAGTCGTCCGTGACATTGGTGTGTGCACCGACTTGAGCACTGAAGGAGGCAACGTTGAGACTGGCGGCGTCTTTGACGGTGAAGCAACAGCAAAGGAAGACAACAGTGTCAAGCTGGATCCTGAGTCCCAAGGAGAATGTCCGACTTTGAAAACTTGTTTCTAAATGCGAGTCAAGTCGACGTGTTGACGGTGGATGGTGATTTACGGGTATGCGCGTGCGCTCCCGAGCCGGAAGTAGATGTGCCAGTCGGGCCAATTGTGTTAGAGCCTAGCAGTTGGGGTTTCACATGTGCTGATTTGATAGAGGCACAAGGCCAGGATCCAGATCTAGATTTTGCTCTGCAGTGGTTGATTAAAGAGGTGAACCCCGGGGAAGCGGAACTGTTTGCGGCAAGCCCGGGAGCCAAGGTTCTTTGGTTAAACAAGAAGCAGTTGCCATTAATAGTTGGGGTATTATACCAGAATAACCCTGCGTCCGAGGAGAAGCTGCTGTTGATGCCCAGGTCACTGAGGCAAGAGGCAATCATGTTGCATCATGAAATTCCATCGGCGGGCCATCAGGGCGTCAAGAGAACAAAGGAGAAGGTAAAGGCTAAGTTTGCTTGGTACGGTCTGCGCAAAGACGTTGCCGGATACGTGGCTACATGTGAAGTCTGCAACAGGAACAAGAAATCCGAGCGGAAGGGGAAAGGTCCCATGACCGAGTACCTGGCTGGAGCCCCAATGGAGAGGGTCCATCTGAATTTCTTGGGTCCATTACCGAAGACAGGCCGAGGTTATAAGTACATACTCATGATGGTGGACCAGTTCACAAAGTGGGTAGAATGTGTCCCCCTACCCACGCAGACAGCGGAGGAGACGGCTCGTGCCGCAGTGGATAATTTCTTTTCGAGATTCGGGTTTCCCCTCTAGGTCTTTTCCGACCAGGGGCGTTACTTCGAGTCCAAGCTGTTTACGGAGCTGTGCAGGGTGCTGGATATTCATAAGGCCCGTACAACACCGTACCGGCCCTCAGCAAACGGCCAGGTGGAACGCTACAATCGCGCGTTGATGGATGCTGTCTGGTGTTACATTGGTACACACCAGAACCAGTGGAACCAGAACCTGCAGCAGAAAGCGGGGGCACTGCGTGCATCAGTCAACCGAAGTACGGGTTTCAACGCTAACATGCTGATGCTGGGCCGAGAGGTGAACACCCCGGCGAGCCTGATGTTTCCTCAAAAGGGAGAACACCTGGAAGAAGAGAACTATGTGCACGAGTTAGCGAATGACCTGCACTCGCCCATTATATGGCGGCATGCAGAGCGAAGGCGGCCGTAGTAGCTCCAAGAAAGGTTGCTGATCAGGCCGTAAGCAACCTTGCCAGTCCGGCCACTAGAGATAGTGCCAACCCGACCGCCGGAAATGAGGATCCGGCTGCGACAGACGTCAACTCGGACAACCGCCGGAACAGTGCGTCCGGTTATAGTGTTGCATGCGGTTGCCGAGGCTCCACTGGTAGCGGCCGGAAGGAGCCGTATGTTAATGGCGTCACCGCGGAAGACCACCGGAACAGTGCGTCCGGTTATAGTGTTACCGCGGCCGACCGCCGGAACAGTGCTTCCGGTTATGACGTCACCTCGGAAGACCACCAGAACTGTTACCGAGGATCCACTGGAAGCGGCCGGAAGGAGCCGTATGCTAATGGTGTCACCGCGGTAGACCACTGGAACATTGCGTCCGGTTATAGTGTTACCGCGGCAGACCGCCGGAACAATGCTTCCGGTTATGACGTCACCTCGGAAGACCGCCATAACGGTTACCGAGGCTCCACTGGTAGCATCCTGGAGGAGGCGTCTGGTTACAGAGTCGCTCCAGATGACCGCTGGGTGACAGGAGAGCAAAGACCGACTAGGTTTGGCACTAAACGTCGAAGTGTAAATCAGAGAAAATTAAGGCAGTATTCGGGCGTAGGAATGGTACCTGGGAAACAGTTAAATGTTGGGGCGCGGGTTAACTCTCAGGGTCCATGGAATAGGTCTAGGGATAAGGGTAGGGGTTCCTCAAGGAATCAACCATGTCCGGTACGTGGTTGCAGGGAGGCTTTGTGCCTGCAACACATTATGAGGTCACACGCACCGAAAGTCATGGATCTTCGAGTACCATTGAACGAAAATCTTACTCGTAGGAGGCTGGGTTTTCTGATGGCTTTGGGGGTCCGGGCTGTTCGGGAGGGAACCTCGCTCTCAGATTTAACAAGGTTCTGTCTTAGTATGGGGTATACTCCTAAGGGAGAATCCTGCAATCCATCCCAGATTTTAGGCCTCTAGAGCCATCGCAAGGTTAACGGGGGAGGAGGCAGGGGCCGTTCTCGACTTGTTACACTGGAGTGTGTTGGGCCAACTGTGGGCTCTCCTCACGTCCAGTGAGCAGGAATGTGTTAGGAAAACATATACCCTTACGGCTGATGAACGGGTTTCTAGGTGGCCTGAGGCCGTGGACAGCCACTGTCACCTAGATAGGTGGTCACAGAGATTACATGTCAAATTGGTTATCGATATCTGGTGCAATTTGGGAAACATGTCCCCCGCAGCGGACGTGGAAGTCAGCTTAAAAGCCGTGGTTACTAACTTCTGTGATCCAGTATCGTACCCTACAGATTTCCTACTTGAGGCCTTATCTGGCGTCCGTTGCTTTCCCACTATAGATTTGCACCCTAAGGGGGCATCGAAGTACACTGACTCAGATATTAAGAATTTCTGTAGGTTGATAGACAGGCAGAGGTAGTTGGTTTTGGGGAGGTCGGTCTTGACCTCACCGTGCCTTACGCGGAATGGTTGGGGCAAGCAATCTTGCTGAAAAGGATTTTAGGGTTCGTGCAGGAACGCCATGTTTTAGTCCTCCATTGTAGAGGAGTAAAAGGGGACGAAAATGGTAGGGAGGTACATATGCGCCTCATGTCCCTTATGCACCGGGTAGTGGACCCTGATCAGCGGATCCACCTACACTGTTTCCGCGGAGACATGGAAGTGTTCCGCGCTTTTACGAACGTGTACCGAAATACGTACGTGGGATATACACACAGTACGGAAACTTTGACGGAAGATGCTAAATTGGCACTCCGTTTAATCCCAACAGACCGTCTTCTTGTCGAAACGGATGCCCCGTATTTTGGTGGACCCACCATTGGTAATACTTCGTCTCCAATGGTGGTTGGGCTGGCGGCCAGAAATATCGGCTGTATAAGAGGTGAAAACACAAAGCAAGTGTTGGCGGCCACAATGGCACACGCTAAAACATTATACCGATTAAACCTTTGACATAAGTGGCAAACAATATAAGTCGTCCGCGCTAATAAGTAAAGTGTGGGGTGGGAATGATAGGTTTCAACTTTAATTTGGGGAGTCACTTTCTGAAAATGTATTATGCCCCAATTTCCCAGAACGCAGCTCATATTTACGCGGTTATGTAAAAAATGGCAGCTTTATTTATGTCACTATTTGTGTGGATTATATTTTCAGCATTTGTAAGTTTCATACATTTTCAATATGTTTTATAGGGTTTTCTGATTTTGATTTTATGTTTTTTTATAAGTTTTGTTTTGTTTCTTTTCAACCCCCCCAAACGGAAACAAATTATTCTATAGGGTCTATTTAATCCACCTCAGGAAAATAAAATAAACTGCTAGTCTATCAATGCTTATTCTAACAGCTTTTTAAATGTTAAACATCTATTCATGAAATCCATTTGCTGCAGTATAAACAAGAGCATGGTAAAATTAATGCTTTTTCAACAGAGTGTTATCAAAGAAAAAAATCTGGCAACACAATGTTTTTTTATAAACTTCAAGGCTTGATATTGAAATATGGGTTGGAGTTGNTCGTCTGACCTTTAGCCTCTTACTTCCTAGCCGCCAAGCCCAGCGGACGTGATTCTGCGTTGGATATTTCGAGAGTGTTTGAAGATACGTATTATAGTGTATTGCGAGTGTATTTGCCACAAGGCCTTATTACAATAATTGTCCCTCACTATTTAACGTACATCGAGCATTGCGATCACCCACGAAGAGCTAACCGTAGGCACTTTACCTGTTTAACCGATACCGTCCCGCACGAACGACAACTCTTGTTCGCCCATCATTACGAAAAGACCGAATATCCAGCTGGTTTTTCAAGGTCCGGCTAATATCTTCGTGTATTATTGTAAAATAAACAGTTTGCTAACGCTAAATCAATAAATACTTATAGACCACAACTGCCAATAACCTTTTTTCGATATTTGTAGTTTTGCTCTTTTGTGTTTTTTTTCCGGTTATGATTTTCTTCAATAGATGATTGCACAGGTGGAAGTAACGTACCATGGATAGAATAATTATGGGCCCAGGAGCCCAATATATTCAAATAAAAAAAAAAAAAAAAACATGTTTAATGAGAGAAAAATTGACAAAGAGCCATGAAAAAAAATTACCCACCCTCTGATATTAGAATATATATTCTAATATCAGAGGGTGGGGATTTTTTTCCCATGGCTCGTTGTCAATTTTTCTCAAATTAAACGTGATTTTATATATTTATTTGAATATATTGGGCTCCTGGGCCCATAAGTATACAATCCAGGGTACGTTACTTCCACCTGTGGATGATTGTGTTTCTTTTAGTAATATTATAACCGAATAGCAGAAAATTCACAAAAAGACAGTTTTTTTTTACTTATAGGACTGAACCAGAGTAGAAGTTGCGGGCATTTCCGAATATCGTATAATGTCAAGTAGTGTCCTATATCTTTAGAAGAACAACGTTTTTTTAAAGCTTTTATATACACAAGCGCGATCTTGAAGCTTCTGTTTCAGGTTTTCAGAGTAAATACAGCGCAAGCATTCAAAACTTTGGAGGAAAACATTCCATAAATCAGATATGAAGGTAAAATCACGCACGTTTCCACATAAGTTGACGTTGTGAGTTACATGTTTTGTTGGACCTTTAATTATTGATTAAACCCTATATACATTGATCACAAAGAGCAAATACGTTATTTACAGTGTGACTCGGAAACTGATGACGTAGCATACTAAGCAACCGATAATGACGGGTATCCAATCGACCCAATATAATTTGCGGTGTCTGATCCTCCGGACATGTGGTGGAAAATAAAACAATAAGTAACATACTTAAAACCAAGTCTATTAATGCAATCTAAATCTATATACGATTAATATTTTGAAAGTGGGTTTTAATCTTTACGATATATCATCATGTCAGTAGATACAATTAACAGATTGTTTTTAGAATGAACGGACAGTTGAAGGGGAAAATATATTTATGATGGTATTGAGATTATAGAGCTGCGTCCCTGTTGTTAAGTCCGTGGGTTACCATAAGGTATTAACATCAACAACATTTTAGAAGCATCATTTATAATAAGCTCCATGGAAATTCACAAATGTGTTCAAGACGTCAAAATACGATTCGGTTTTTATTACACATTACTCACCGTACGCCTTGTTCCCCAAGGAATTGTAGATTGGCTGGTGGAGCCAATTCGATTTGCTACCAAAGATGTTTCGGATTCTTTGAGTCTAGACATACGGTAGATACGACATTTTATGTATAGTCATTTTAGCAGTCCATGCGGCCCCAAAAGCCCCGATCGAGCGAGAAGCGTCGGACAGCTTAAGGCTGCTAGATAAGTCTCTTCAAAAATCATTTACTTAAGTAAAACTGTTGGTTTTCAGCGGTTGAAAAAGACCACAACATTAAATATGCATACTAAACTGCACGTATGTTTTGGAACTTTGTGGTTCATATGAAGTATTTGGTCCAATATCTTGAAATATAAAAATAACTGCACATTTCGATTTTTAGTTATTTTCACTCAACATTTGCAAAAACCAAAATTAAAGGAGCACATTTTATCGACATTTTTATGACGGCATTGGGTGTAATTATAACACGCAACACTTCGTGGGTTCTTCAGTTGCTTAGCAACACAATATATTATGTTCAGTAGTTTAAATACAGACTTGAGAACTTTCATAACAAATTACAATACATTATATACATATATGTGTATTAAATGTACTTTCTTCTTGAACAGTATCAAGATCACAATTATTTCTTAACGCACCATAACTCTTCATATATTGAATTCATAATTTATCCTTTAGATGTGGTCACGAAATGCCTATTTTCATTTCGTTTCGGTAAGATTTTTTGTTATTTGTTTATATTCGATAGGAAGTCAATGTGTTAATGAAACTATTAGACAGGCATGTAATGTCACCATTATTTGGTATTATGTTACGTTTTACTATAATTATTTTGTCGATCATATTAACCTTCTGTCAACTGTGGCTTTCTGTTGTTTTAGGCAACATTATAGTATTACTACTAGAAACTGTAATCAGTACAACTACCTTATTAACAGTTTTTTCAGGGCATTATTTAAAATCCATTTTCTGCTTATACAAACTGGTGTTTGTTTCCGAGCGCATTTTTTTCTCAACTTTTATACTACACTTTTTTAATTGACAAAACCCCGGAAATGTTGGATTTTTCATTGTGGCAAGTTTTTTCACGGCGCGGCGAAATTATTTTTATAAGAAAGGTCAATGTTTAGAAATGTCAGACCTCACTATGAAACATATCAAACAGCGACCAGAATAGGGTGCCATTAATCAGGACTGAAAAACACATACTTTTGGGCATATTGTGTTTTTGTGGAGGGGGTCTTAAACATACAAATTCTGTAATATGCTGTTAAGAATTGACAAATAGTTTGAACTGTTAATAATAGTGCATACTTGAACATCAACCAAAGACTTTAACACAAGTCTAACGTTTATATAAAATAGTTTTATTCAACTCATACACTTCTATACAAAGCCATATAATGACAGAAACAAACCAGTCAGAAACATCAATCAAGACGATCAAGTGAACACAAGTCCATTTAAGCTAGACTGAAATGAATACATGCGTTTGTTGTCATGTGCATACAAATATAAGCATATAACACTGTATGTGATTAAACTCCCAAATACTGCTTTGGCAGAGTTGACTGGATTTTTACTTGTGGGACTTCAACACAGAATTATGCTTTGACTGATAAATCTTGCTCATTACCACAACAATGACACAGACATGCCAAAAATCGGACTTAAAATTGATAAGATGAGGTGTATTTTAAGATACTTCAAAATTGAGCTTATACCCATATACATGATTTATCTTTTCCCTGCGGGTTCATCAAATGGACAAATAATTAAAGGCATGCCATGTTTAAAAAAAAACATTTGATTCCAACGACAAAAAAGTAATTCACGTTAGCATTGCTTCCGTTTATACAATTACTTTGCAGTTGCCTGCGGCACTTTTTTTCAATTTACAGAAGAATCCATATATGTTGGTAAAATACATACATTATACGCACAATTATGTCTTTGTTTTACAAAATAAACTGAAATGAGGTTCAAACAAGTTTCTTGGCAAATTTCATAAGCAACATCTAATGAAAAACAATTAAAGAATATTTAACAGAGCATAAATGCATACACGTGCCTAACACATGAGCAGTGAACCATACATTTAGTATAAACATGTAAGTGTAACTTCTCATAAAACAATCATTAAACAACATTAAAATAATTCACATCATTATTGAATATAGTAAGCATAACAAACATAGTTTTCGGGGAAAAATGTAGCAAAACATAAACAAGTTTCATGAGAGATATTGAAATTTTAAAATGACATAAAATAAAATAACAATAAATAACATATTTGGAATGGATCACACATTCCTTTGCTTCAGACATAGTCGTATATAAAGTTACATAAACATGCTTCCAACATAAACATGCAAAACAAGATATGTGTCCTTAGAGCATGGATGCCTCCACATTCTACTTTCATAAAAAAAAACGATAATGTCACACTTAAGATGTTTATGACCAAATTTTAACTTTGACATGTTTGTGTGAAGCCATTTTATTGACAAATTTGACCTTTGATCTCTTATTTTAGTCTGAACTAGACCTTTGATGTAGCGAGACAGGTGTTACACGTGACATGTTGCCTTATAAATATGGACATTTGTGCAAAGTTTTTTCAAAATCATTCAATTATTGGCAAAGTTACATCTGAGACAGGAAACTTTGCACTGATGTAAAGATGTACAGAAGTCCAGTGCAACTTCTAAATGCCTTCTAAGAATATATATATATATATTGTTAAATGGGAATAATAGTCCGATATATTAAAGTCTTACCACACATGACAAGAACTGGGGCGAAATGAAACATTGTGCTGACATTCCGACCTTCAGACATGAATACTTACAAGTGGACCAGCATGCATGTTTTCCTATATATCTTCAGCTTTTTAATTTGAAATGTGTCATAAGGACAGGGATGATCCAGCTATATTTCATTTGACACAGAAACAGGTGTTGTTTGCCACATATAAAGTGAACAGGTCATACATCATGTTTCACATATGTGCCATCGACTTTTAAGCAGGCACCATAGTCGGTGCATACATCACGTTGTCTTGTCTGGAAATTATGACTAATCACTAATACTTTATTATGACTATGCACAAACTTCAAGTGTCCACTTTTACCTAGACCTTAAAGCACCTGACATGATAGTTTCATGTGACAATTCATCAAGACATAATGCACTAAAAAGTAATGGTAATATATGGGATATGGACAAACCCCAATTGTCCACTCTGACCTTGACCTTTTAGCGAACAACATGGTTTATGCACGCAGCACGTTGTCTTGATTAGTATCAATTTATTTTTAAATACCATTATGCACAACAACGTTATGGGCCGGACAAAATCATGAACTTCCACTATATACCAAAAAGGAACATGCAAACAAATTAAGTGTCCACTCTTACCTTGACATTGTAGTGAGTGAACATCAAGATTATGAACCATACACTAAATGTCTCACACAAACACACGCCGACAGAGGTAAGTCTATAAGCCATTCAGCCATGGAGTAGGCATAACAAAAACAGGAGCATAATTTTAATTTACATATTGTGTGTTGATTGTAAAATCAAGAGACAAATTGCATGTATCATTAAATACAATACAGTAAAGCTAACAAATACAAAAGCTTGGTACACTAATGAATAATCAAATTTCAACAACGTCACATCTAACTGCATGTATCAAAAACACTGATGCACCCACAACAACTTTGCAAACACATGTGGCATGTCACCAACACTAAATTATATCATAAATGGGCTTTAGATACCTTTTAATCATTACCAGCTGTAATTATTGTGGGAGACTAATTTCAAAATAATCTAATCAGTGAAGTTAAATGGCGGATTATAAATACAATTCCAATTGACCTCTAGTTTTCATATTGACTTCTGAGCTAGGGAATCAGCATTTGCTCGCAATAATGATTCGTAGCAATTTATTGTTAAATTATCCTATAAATGCTGATGTTATATCAGGGGTATCTGCAATAAGGTCACACTTTTCTGATAAATAACAAAAAACAGTCATACAAGTTGAATGCCAAAGTCCTTCCACTCTGTGGGGGAGATGAATATCTTGTAGAGAGGTTCATTCAAATTCATAGAGAATAATAGGTTGGTGACGTGGATGGAGAGTGGTTATCTGNAACTAGAATTGTAACTGACGTGACGAATACCCCCACATGCCGCATTGACACAGAATATTTTGCATGTTGTCTTCAAAAAATAAGAAAAGGTAACGTGATTCGGTCAATTTAATCATGAAAACATTTCTGATAAAAAAATGAGATAAAGAGTATTTGAATTAGAGAGCGGACAATATGCTGAATAAGTAAAATGCAATAAGTGACCCCGTGACCTAATTTTCGGCCCGGCATGCCACATGTTCGAACTTTGCCTTGAGAATTTGAATAATTGAGCGGACACCATGCTCAATGTGTAAAATTCACAAAGTGACCCCGTGACCTAGTTTTCGGCCCGGCATGGCCCATGTTTAAACTTGGCCTGGAGATCATTTAGATAAAACTTCTGACCAAGTTTGGTGAAGAGCGGATAAAAAGTACTTGAAATAGGGAACACCATGCTAAATGTGTAAAACGATCTAAGTGACCCCGTGACTTAGTTTTTTGCCCGGCATGGCTCATGCTCGAACATGGCCTAGAGATCATCTATATGAAACTTCTGACCAAGTTTGGTGAAGATCGGAAGTAAACTTCTTCAATTAGAGAGCGGACACCATGCCTAATGTTTAAAATGCACTAAGTGACCCTGTGACCTAGATTTTGACCCGGCATGACCCATATTCAAACTTGACCTAGACATCATCTAGATACAACTTCTGACCAAGTTTGGTGAAGATCGGATGAAAGCAACTTGAATGAGAGAGCGGACACTTAATACGGAACGACCGAACGACAGACAGACAGACAGACAGTCCGACCGACCGACAGACAAGTTCACTCCTATATACCCCCTAAACTTCGTTTGTGGGGGGTATAATTATTAGTTTTCTGTAGAGCTCTCTGCCGAATATACAATCCTCCTATTAATAATTTCCTGACAACAACTTACAAGAAGGAAAAACATGCATCTATGCATATCTTAAAGTAAATATTTAAAGTCTCAACAAGAGCTATCACGAATTATGATTAATTGCCCCACCCAACGCTTTAGCAGAAACATACAGTATTCAAAATCAATGCTTGATTTCAACTTTTGATAGCCAAGTATGATCTAAAAGGTAATGATAAGGCTTTGCTTTATCAAAAAACACTCATGTACAGTTAAAATTTGTGCTATGTTATTTTAAAATGCTTTAATGCATGGATAAGTAATTTCAATTGACTAACATTATATTTATAAAATGCTGCTATAGTTTGAGCTATTTAAATGACCTAGACCTGGAAGGTTGTGCATGTCACACCAACAAATATTGTTTACAATCATTGCCCATGTATCTCACAATACTTTAATACACTATTGGGTAAAGTAAATTTGAAATATTTTAATGCATGTTGAATTGACGGTCTTGATACGTTTTGGAGCAGACAGACGGACAGATAGAGACACCAACGGGACGTCCCCACCATCCCCCCACTGGTGTATAAAACAGTTTTGCAAACAAAGATTGTAGATTCAGAAGCTTCATGTATTGTGATATGAATATATATAAACTGTATTCTCACAAAAGGATGTCTACCTGTTTTACCAGTACTCCAACCGTTGGTGCTATCTTTCGACATGCGTCTCTGATGACACGAAAGTCCTTTAACCCAAGCCGCACAGCTGTTTTTCCTCCTTGCATTTTCTGAATCATGTAAAGAATTATTAACCATTAATATTCTGAAATTAAACCAACAAATTGTTTACTTTGTGAATTTTGGATGAAAACTGTGTGAGAACGGAAAAGACATTACATGTTATTTTCAGATAGTTGGAGGCTCCAAACTCCCAAAACTACTTTAAGTGATTTACTTGCATTAATCTTGTAACAAGTCTTGATGTAAGCTACCATCACACAAAATTTCAGTAGAATACTTCCATACACAATATTTCAGAGCTTTACATTCATTCAAACTCAAGTTATTGAGCAAAAAACTGTTTTCTTATTTACAGTTACTGTAACCATGACCTTGAACTAACCGGTCCAAAATGCAACTATTAGGCTACAAACAAACAAACGTTCAGATCAACACCTGAATAAAATCTAACTATTGAGCGGAAACAATTTTTCTACTTTTAGAAACAGTAACCTTGATCTTGACCCAACTGGTTCAAGATGAAATCCAAAGGTAAACATGTAAGCTACCTACACACAAAATGTCATCACACTATCTCCATCAGACTTAAAGTTATTGAACAGAAACCATTTGTTTCTTTTACTGACAGTTACCTTAAAGCCCCATTAACACTCAAAATCAACGGATATTTAAAAAATATTCTGTTAAATAAAGTTAACGCATAAACAATCAGTGCTCCTCATAGCAATAGCAAAAATTTCTAAGCTAGATGTGGTCTGGTAACATAGATTTAACAAGATACAAAATGCTTTTTTGTGGCCCAATATATAAATATATTTAATTTTAATTTTACCCAACAATATCTATTGATATGACACACGAACACTAATATGGTACATGAACATGTGTTGAATACATTGTACCACAAAAAAGGGCATTTTGTATCTTCTTCTTCATATATTGTACAGTATCCCTCTCTGGGGCATTGTTGTACAAGAAAAACGGTTTAAAAATCGTGGTGTAGTGCAGTTAAAAGATTTTGAATTGCAAATGTATTGGTGGCTTATTTCCCTTCCTTGAATGCTTCAAGGCTGGGAGCTGCGACAAGGTGGTTTGGCAGCTGATTCCACAGTCTTTTTGCTGAGGGGAAGAAGGAGTGTCAGAGGTAGTCTGTTCTGCAGAATGGCATGATGTATCTAATACTGCTGCCTCTTGTGGATGATATAGCAGGGCGGAGGTAGGGGTCGGACGGAATATCAATCAGGTTGTTAATTATACGGTACATCATAGTGACCTTAGATGTTTGGTGTCTCTATTGAAGGGGCTGCAACCCGATGTCTGCTATCATCTGTGAACTGCTGCTAGTGGTTCTGTAATCCCCTTTCACAAAGCGAGCAGCATGTCTCTGGAATGCTTCTAGCTGGTCAATACATATTTGAGTGTGAGGGTCCCATGCAGTAGCAGCGTACTCCAATATTGGTGGCACTAAGGTGGTGTATGTACGTTCTTTGAGGCTAGGTGGGCAGCTCGAAAGGTTGCGTCTCGGAAGCCTAGACTGTTGCTTGCCTTTTGCGGTTTCCAGGACATGATGTCCACGATAGTCACACCAAGTTATTTGCCTTCCTTTACAGGTTCAAGCTTCTGTCCATGAATAACGTACTCTGACTTTTTGGAGTGCCGCTTTTTTTAGATGTGTACGACTTCACACTTTGAAGGATTGAAGGACATCTTCCAGTCCTTTTCTCGTCTCTGTAGGGAATCCAGATCAAACTGAAGCGTTACTGCGTCTTGTGCTGCCTTGATACTTCTGTTTAGGAGAGTGTCATCAACAATGAGCCCAGTTTTTGATGTAACAGTGACTGAAAGGTAATTGATGTAGACCAGAAAGAGCAGAGGTCCGAAGACAGAGCCCTGGGAGACGCCTGATGTGACGTCGGCTGATTTGGAGAACTAAGACCCGTTGGCTTCGACCAGTTAGAAAGCTTTCTATCAAGGTTAGGACTGACCCTCTGATTCCTTAGTGTCTCAGTTTCATGAGAAGTCGTTGATGCGGAACAACATCAAAGGCTTTTGAGAAGTCAAGTAGAATCGCATCGATCTGTTCACCAGCATCACCGGATGCAGCAAGGTCCTGTAGGGTGAGGATAAGTTGCAATTCACAACTGCGTCTTCGCCGAAAGACGTGTTGTTGGTCGGCCTGGACGTTGTGTTTGTCTAGGTGAGACATGACTTGGCTGTGGATGATATGTTCTATACGTTCGCAGCATAATGATGTCAGAGTGATTGGGCGATAGTTAGCTGGGTTGCTTCTGTCCCCTTTCTTGAAGACTGTGGTTACAAGTACCAACTTCCATTCGGCTGGTGCGCGTCCTTGCTGTAGGGAAGCAGCAAAGACAATCGTAAGCGCTGGGGCTATTTCAGTTGCTGTCTCCCTCAGGAACCGTGTTGGTATTGCGTCAGGTCCAGGGGCCTTGTGGGGGTCAAGTGTCTCTAAAAGCCGTGTAGCTCCCTTAATTCCAACAGAGAAATTGTGGATTGTTGGGAATGGGTCACCAGTCGTTGTTGGGCGGTAGCTGTGGTCCTCAGGGTGAAAACGCTTCTAAACTGCTGGTTAAGTATGGTGGCCTTTATTTTGGAGTTACTGTGGGCTAAGCCTTCTCTTTTCAGTGAGAAGATACAAGAACTGTCACAGCGCTTGCTCTTTATAAATGCGAATAGTTTCTTGCCATGATCGTCAGATGTCAAGTTGTTTACATATGAGTTGTAAATTCGCTTGCACTCGTACTTGAAGCTTTTACACAGCTGATTGTAGTACTCTTTGCCTTGGGTGTCTTTGGATTTACAGGCTTTCCTGTGTGCACGTTTTTTTTCTGGTTTGAGAGACGCCTGATTTTGTTATTTACCCAAGGTTGACTGTATTTTGGTGAAGTTATTTTTTATGGTATATTGCTGTCAATGGCTGTCGTGAAGAATTCTTTGAAATTGGACCAAAGCGTGTCGATATCTGCCCTCTTGCTGAATTTTAGGTGAATTCAGATGAAAATTTGCTGGTCATTTGTTGGAGACCTTTCATATTGGCTTGTTTCCAGAGGAGGATATTGTGGCTGATTAGTTGTTGTTCGGTTACGCTGTCAGTTGTTTGGATAAGGACGATGTCATGATCACTTATTCCAGGAAGGGTTTTGACTGTTCTATGTAGGATGGTCTGTTAGTTATGAAGAGGTTGAGTGTATTGTTGTTTCTTGTTGGGAATGTTACAATTTGCTCGGAGCCTGTATCAAAGATGTTGTCAATGAACAGCTGGTTAGTACCGACCGGGTTTAAGTTCCCATCTATGGTAGAGCTGACCCTGTTGATGTCGGGGAGATTCATGTCACCTGCAATCCAGATGGTGGATTTGTGAAGTTGGAATGTAGATACCTGATCTGAAGGCACAATTCTTCCATGTAGACTTGGTCAGTTTAGGGTGGACGATACACTTCGCAAACTTCTAGGGGGTGGCTACCAGGCTTTTCAATAGACGCTGTACAGATCTCAGTGTAAGTTGTGACGTTGATTTCGTGCCAACGATGCTGTCCTTGGCTGCAATCATAACCCGCCATGGTGGCTATAGGTTCTGTCTCTTCTAGCTATAAAGTGATAGCCAGGAGGGATTATTTCCCTTTCATAGAAGCCCTGGTGCAACCATGTTTTGCTTCCAATTACGACTGGGTATGCTTCCTTCAAGAGTAGCCAGAATGCAGCTTTCTTAGCCCGCATACTTTGGAAATTGATAACAAGTACGCGTAAGGACCAAGTGTTGCTGTCTTTGTTGCTGCCTATGGTAGGTTCCGTGCATTGGTGAACCGATAGAGCTGATAAAGGATATGGAGCTGCGTTGTGTGATGTTTGGGCTTTCAGGTTGATTGTTGTTTTGGGATAGTATACTGTACGAGTTTTCTGTGGCTATCAAAGTAGCAACAGACGTTTTCTTCTTGTTAAATCAAATTTACCAGACCACATCTAGCGTTGAACTTTTGGCTATTTCTATTAGGAACACTAATTTTTTATTGATTAACTTTATTTTACAAAATATTTTACGAAATATTCTTTGATTTTGAGTGTAAATGGGACTTAAACGTTTAATCCTATTGGCTCCAAATGAACTTCCATGCAAGGTCTGCATATACAAAACCTACACATAAACATTTCTCCATTCAACTTCAAGTTATTAACAAGAAACAATTTTCCTGATTTAAGTTACAGTAAAAATTGACCACAGACATGACTAGCTCCAAATGCAATCTCATGATAAGAATAGAATGATGAAGGCGACTTTTATTTTCTATTTTTAATAAAAATGCCCTTGACCTTCAATTTTGCTTAAAACCTGATGCTGATTACATGTATTCAAAACAAGAAACCGTCGGAGACGGGTGATGTTCCCCAGTTTTTTTTGTCACAATATTCATCCGACCATAACCGGCTGATAATATGCACATCTGCTGTTGGTAGTGAAGCTTCCCATAGAGCTTCATTGAATTCCCGTAATAAGATGCTGAGAAATAGCTCGGACAAGAATTGTACTATATGTACAATGGAAAATTTCAAAGGGCCATAACTCTGTGAAAAATCATCCGACCAGAACCGGCTAATACTATGCACATCTCCTCTTGGTAGTGAAGCCTCCCATAAGTTTCATTGAATTCCAGTCATTAGTTGCTGAGAAATAGCCCGGACAAGAATTGCACTATATGTACAGTTAATGGACAATTTCAAAGGGCCATAACTCTGTGAAAAATTATCCGACCAGAACTGGCTGATAATATGCACATCTCCTTTTTGTAGTGAAGCTTCCCATAAAGTTTCATTGAATTCCGGTCATGAGTTGCTGAGAAATAGCCCGGACAAGAATTGAACTATATGTTCAGTTAATTGAAAATTTCAAAGGGTCATAACTCTGTGAAAAATCATCTGACTAGAACCCGCTGACAATATGCACATCTCCTCTTAGAAGTGAAGCTTCCCATAAAGTTTCATTGAATTCCGGTCATTAGTTGCTGAGAAATAGCCCGGACAAGAATCGCACTATATGTACAGTTTATGGAAAATTTCAAAGGGCCATAACTCTGTGAAAAATCATCCGACCATAACTGGCTGATAATATGCACATCTCCTGTTGGTAGTGAAGCTTCCCATAAAGTTTCATTGAATTCCCGTAATAAGTTGCTGAGAAATAGCTCGGACAAGAATTGCACTATATGTACAATGGAAAATTTCAAAGGGCCATTACCCTGTGAA